>OVAF01001329.1:2316-23343 GCA_900406245.1 Odontarrhena argentea | reverse complement strand
GTAAAGACTTGATTTTTCGAGAGAAAGACGTACAAATATAATGAGGAAAGCAAACAGCGCAGTGTCGCAGTGGAGAACACGAGCTAGACAAAGATTATAAAAGTGGAAATTTACTTTATTGAGAAATTAAATAAAGAGGAAAAATGGACCAATGAGAATGTAACAGATATTCTAAGCGACGCGGTGATTGGAACGCGGATGCTCCGGCAGCTGTACGTCCCGACGAACTCGGTGCTGACATGTCGGCGATTGTGTCTACGTGGTTTTCACTCTATGGCCAACACTTTCCTACCACTTGACTTGACCCAAATCTTATTCTACGACAAATTTAAGAAAAAAGTTTTGATATTAATAACATGAACTAGGAACATAAACAAACCTATCTAAGGTAGAGAAAATCTTTAATTTGCACTACATTTCATGCCACTGAAAATACTCAAAGAATCTTGAATTAAATATATGTATAAGCATCCAACATTTTTCTTCATTCCGTTGACAAAAATACAATATGTATAAATTAAGTATAAATTAAGTTCGAATTCAGACAACGACACAAAAAAACATCGACACAAGAGAAGATGAGTGAAAAATTCTACAAAAACCAAATCATATGTGATCGTGTATCCCGAGGGACTCTATTGGAGTTTTTGAAATTATCTTACATCATCTACGTCCTTGATTAATATTTTAAGCATCTCGCCATTTGTTTTTTTTTTTTTTTTTNTTTTACAAAGCTTAACCTATTACAAAAGATACCTTGCCAAAAAATAATAAAAAACAAGGCATCAAAAGGCTGAAACAGTATCCTTTAATTTATCCAGAATTCTATTAGATTCCTGAAATATTTTCGATATCTTCTTGAGATGATTGTGATCTTAACTTGCTGTCGATCAATTTCTCGGAAGAGAATTGAGGGAGTGACAGATTGAGAGTTGTGGAGTAAGTTGTTTTCCTGCTTCCACACATAGTAGACCATAGCATGAGCCACTAATAATCGGAGAAGCTTTGGAGAAGTTGGTCTGTGGGTAGACATCCAAAAGAGCATGCCTTGCCAATCTGAGGAGGTGTTAGAGGTGATCCTTAGTCTTGTTTGGACCGAAGACCAGATCTGAAGAGTGAAATCACATTGCAGGAAGAGGTGATCTCGGGACTCAATTTGACTTGCACAAAAACAACAGAGTCCCGTTGTATGAATCCCCCAAAATAGAAGTCTCTGTCTTGTTGGGAATCTGTCTTTATTTGATGTCCTGAGGAGAAACGCGTGAGATGGCCTTACCCCTTTAAACCAGACAGTGTTAGTCCATGACTTTACAGAATCTCTTGCCATTTGTTACAAGATGTGTTTTTCGTTGGTCAGAGAGACGGTGTTGATGTCGTGAACTTCGATCACAAGAAAATGTTAAGGGTAATTAAGGATGAGAAATTGTCAGCATTGACGATACATTTAAAGATAGATCTCATTTTGGTGTTGGGGAAACTTTCAGTATTGTTTCTTTTGCGGTGCTCTTCACTTGTAGGATCGTACTTGCCAAATCATTTAAACATTATGTCTATATATATATATACCCTCTCAAAGTTTCAAATTTCTTTTTCTATGCACAAAACAAGTTCCAAAATTACATGTAAAATTCTGGGTAGTGATACTACAAGCAAAAGTTTCCACACACTATTAAATCAAGCATATTCAGACAAGTTTTACCCTTGAATTCTTAACCTCGGACTCGTTATTTGGGGGAGAGACTTTGCCTTTGGAAGCTTTTACATATAGAAATGGTTTCTTTGCAAGATTCTTTTTATGCTTTTGTTTGTTGCTAAACCGAGAGCTTGATCGTCAGTAGGGTTGTTATCATGGGTCAGCCCGGCCCGTTTAGGTCTGCGCTCGTTTCGTTCAAGCACGTGTAAGACCATTTAAGACTAACCCGTTTATTGTCCATTTACTTAAAGGCGCCCACCAGACATTTATCAACCCGTTTAGCCCGTTTAGGATTAAAAAAAAAAAAGGTAAAAGCATAACTATGCCTTCGTAGAAGCAAAACACCACACACATACTTCTCATTCTCCTCTTCTCCAAATTACACAATTACCAGATTCAAGAGAAAGCTATATAAATATTCAAAAAAAAAATAAGCTATACAATTTTTCTCCCGAACCAGAGACAAGAAACTCATAAATTTCTTAATCAACTATACAACCAAAATTCCTAAACCCAGAAAAGAAATCTATGATAGATTCATCCCTAAACCCAAAAATCTAAATCAACTTTTCATCTCACAACCCAAAACATAATCTCGAATCAACCAATTTCGAATCTCCCAGTCTGAGGGTAACAATTTCTAATCTCGAATCTTATAGCAAACACGTTGTTTGAGAATTTTTTTTCTTTTTCTTTGAACAATAAACGGGTTACCCGTATAGTTGTGGTTTAAGGCGTTTGTTAAACGGGCTTTGATGTGCTATAACCCGTTTAATTAAATTTTCAATACACAGGCCACGAGTCAAAATTTTAATGATGAATTTTTTTGAACCCGCGGGTTTTGGGCCCGTTTTAACATCCCTATTCGTCATGAAGATCAAAGCTATTTGGATTTGCAATTCGTATTCTGATTGAGCACATAGGCGGAATTGGTCGGCAGATTTTTTTTTTTTTTGTCGAAAATGTTATGGATGGTAAAAATTTCTTACGAGTCCGTTGAAAATTGAAAAAATAATAAAAATCAGTAACAATATATAGATGGTTGGGTCTGGTCGGCCAGTAAAATTTATGACCGCAGACTCAAATGGCAGCTTCATCTCATCTCTTCGCGCTCCCTTCGCGTCTGCAGTCATCCTCTTCTCCGTTTCAATTGGCCGCACCAAACCAGAATCGAGTTCGTGTTCAAGCGAAATCATGCCCGGACAATCAAAGCTTCGATTCCAACGACTTGGATTCATCCTCGGAGGCGGCTACCAACAAACCTCAGGTATATAAATTTGCCCTCTTTCTCTCTGCAATATCCCTTTCCTCTTTGATTCACTCTTTTGTAATCGTTCGTATCTTTCTCTTCTTCCAAAAAATCAAACACTTGTGTGTCTTTATTACTATTCAGTGTATGTCGAGAGCTGAGCTGGTTGTAGTTATANTTGTGTGTCTTTATTACTATTCAGTGTATGTCGAGAGCTGAGCTGGTTGTAGTTATAATTGTGTATGCAAGTGCTTCCATTATCGTAAGAAGAATCTCAAGTCCTTAGGCCTAAAGTGAAGCAGTAACTTAACCCGCTTGTGTTTCTGGTTTCAGGGGGATAAAAAGTCCATGTCACGGAGACAGTGGATGACATGTCTGTGCTTATCTCCGGTTTTGGTTAGCCATGCTTATACCTTTGTCTCTGTACAAAACGCAGTCGCTTTGGACAAGAAACCTGGAGGGTCATGCCGTAACTGTCAGGGCAGTGGTGCTGTTCTTTGTGAGTCACACTTCTTTCTATCTTCTCTGAGAATCTAATACACCCGATGTATCCTTGAATGTTTATTGTTTAGTAGATAGTACTATTTCCTGCCTCCTATTTCATTCGAAATTCTTTGTATAGCTTAAGATTAAAGAATATAACACCAATATATGCTTAAGGTCACCTTGATAAGTTGATAACATGGACACCTTGCTATATGTTTCATTTGATATAGTGCCTCATGAGCTTACTGATGTCCATATTGTTTTAATCCGGGCGCTTCTTTTCCTTTATCTTTTTATGATTTTAGGTGATATGTGTGGTGGTACAGGAAAGTGGAAAGCTCTAAACCGAAAACGTGCCAAAGATGTATATGAGTTTACAGAATGTCCAAACTGTTATGGTTTGTGTCTCTTTCTCAATAGTATTTTAGTTTTAGTATGGTTAGTTACAGTGAAACAACAATTTTCCCTAAATAATTGGCTAATCATATTGCAAACAGGTCGAGGTAAGCTCGTTTGCCCGGTCTGTTTGGGTACAGGTTTACCAAACAACAAAGGTCTTCTTAGAAGGCCTGGTGCTCGTGAGCTACTCGACAAGATGTACAATGGTCGGCTTCTTCCCAATTCATGAGCAGGTATATGTGCTTTTCTTACATTGTCAAATGTGGATTATTTGTTAATAGCTTGAGGGAGACAATCATGTTCCTCTCACTGACCCTTCCATCTCTTAGATTCTCGCAGATGGTTATATCTTCTTTTAAGCACAGAGCCAATAGAGATGGTTATAGAAGCGGAAGAAAATTAACATTTTGCCGATGCATGGAAAGCTATAGAAAATAATTTCAAGAACATGTTTCTGTAATGCTGCTAGCTTTTGGCTGTAAATTTTATTAACCTAAAACTTCCTTCTTCCTCAGACAGAGATAAGTACATTTCAGCTCTCTTCCATCGATGGCGACAATCACACAAACCCCAATCCTTGATATGAATCAATCCTTAAGCGAATCCTTAGCTCAGATCAGCCGAAGCCTTTGATACTATTATGATACCCCATCTTCAATAAATAGTCTTATGATAGTCATTCAAATTCCTAATCAGTAAATATTCAATGAAGCTATATAAACTGAAAGAACTTCACACTTAAACATCCAACTAACTTTATTGAACACTTACTCTTAAAAAATTCGTGTAATGGATGATAAATCCCCAAAAGAACCGGTCCTCATCAATAATGATTCAATTCAAAAAATCGCTACGTGCTCATTAGAGGTCTGACGCCTAGTTGGATAAATCGAAGTCTAGGCGTTAAAGCAATTATTTATTAATTTGTGTATTTTTATATGGGAGGATTTGATGGGCCATGAGAACGTTCCATTGGAAGACGTCAAGGTTGAACCTGAAGCCTTTGCCACCTTTCAATTGGTAGAGGTGACATTGTCGGATGAGGGTTCGATAACAAAGTTCAGGCCTTCAGGGATCTGTTTGTGATTCCTGATGATGTAGAGATCTATCCCAATCCCATCATCGTCACACTATCATGATGATGTTCGGACTTGTATACTTATGTTTGTTTCAGAGTTTCCTTCTACGAGGGGCTCATGTGGAAACAATGGCTCAAATACTCCACGTTGGAACAAATTATGCTTAAATACTCCACCCAAAAAAAAGAATTTCTTTAACATCCCTAATAAACCCCTAAAACACAAGTAGAGAAAAACTTTCTCTACTTGTCATCTGTCTATTTCACTTACTTGTCACTTCCTTCTCACCTATTTTTTTTTCCATTCTTTATTTATTTTTCATGATTTATTTATTATGTTTTGTAATCATTTTTTTAATAATTTTTTTTACAACAAAATCGACGTTGAAAAATAAGATTTTATTTATAACATTTATTTTGATTCAAGTTTATAATAATTATGAAGTTTTTAATTCATAAATAATTACTTTATCATTATCTTTAAAAATAACTAAGATGCTATATTTTAGGCCTATTTCATCGGTTTAAAAATTATCTATAATTTTTTTTATCATCCCAAAATTATGTATAATTTTTGTAATTCGAAATATGTAGATTTCACTTAATATCAGTTTTCAAATTATAATTATCGTGATTTATTTATTTATTTCTTTATTTATTTTTCATGATTTATTTATGATGTTTTGTAATCATTTTTTTTAAGAAAATGGTTACAACAAAATCGACGTTGAAAAATAAGATTTTTTTTTATAATATTTATTTTGATTCAAGTTTATATAATTATACAGTTTTTAATTTATAAATAATTACTTTATCATTATCTTTAAAAATAACTAAAATGCTATATTTTAGGCCAATTTCATCGTTTAAAAAATTATCTATAATTTTTTTTAGTCATCCCAAAATTATGTATAATTTTTTTAATTCAAAATATGTAGATTTCACTTAATATCATTTTTCAAATTATAATTATCGTGATTTATTTATTTATTTATTTTTCATGATTTATTTATGATGTTTTGTAATCATTTTTTAAAGAAAATGGTTACAACAAAATCGACGTTGAAAAATAAGATTTTTTTTTATAATATTTATTTTGATTCAAGTTTATATAATTGTTCAGTTTTTAATTTATAAATAATTAATTTATCATTATCTTTAAAAATAACTAAGATGCTATATTTTCGACCTATTTCATCGTTTAAAAATTATCTATAATTTTTTTTATCATCCCAAAATTATGCATAATTTTTGTAATTCGAAATATGTAGATTTTACTTTATAACATTTTTCAAATTACAATTATCGTTCCCTAATAATCCCATAAAAAATCTAAGTAATTTAACTTTATACAGAATTTGGAAATTACGGTTCATATTGTGGACGTGGATTTTTTTTAATATCAAGTAAAAAAAAACAATTCAGTTATTTACTTATCCACTACTCCCTCAATCCCCGATCTATAAGGATTGTTGAAAAAAATAACCGTCGTTCACCTAAAACTACAATTTATATATTTCCTTTCTTCGTGCTTTAGTTCTTTTGGATTTTTGTTTTTGTTCTCTGTTTCTGATATAAAACTACCTTAAAATGCTCAAGTTTTCTTCAATTTCTGATTTGTCGGATGAAACTACTGAATGGAAGATCAATGTACGAGTTGGTCGGATTTGGGGCTTTTGTAGAGTCGACAAACCTGGTGAAATAATCGGCTACAACATGATTCTTATCGATTCAAAGGTTAGATATCATTTTATAAATCTTCTGATGTTTTAAAGAGCCTTAATTTCTTACTATTTTCCTTAAATTTGTTATATATTTCTGTACGTACTTTTGTTTCTTACAATCTTATAACGTTTTTATTTTTAAAATCAGGGACATAGGATACAAGCTTATGTTAGAGCGAGTTTCATGTCTAAACACGATAAAGATCTTAAAGAAGGAAATTGTCGTACCATTCTCAACTTTGAAGTAACGTGTAATATTGGTGGCTATCGAGGATCACCTCATCCATACAGAATAAATTTTTTATACACTACGTATGTGAAAAAGTGTGAGGAGATTCCAAACATCTCAATGCGTTACAATTTTGTGCCCGGTAAACGTGATGAAAATGTTTTAATAGGTATGTTTTTATTCTTGATAAGCTTTGCTTTGTTTATCCTTTGATTGTTTTAACGTAACAATATGAGTTTATTTTGGCAGATATTATTGGTAAAATCCATGTTGTTCAAGATTTGAAAAACATTCAGATTCGTGGCGGAGACTCAAAGTTGCTAGATCATGAGTTGATGGATCTTAAGTAAACATCCTTGTTATAATTTTTAAATGTCATAATTATTTATAAATGACTATTCCTTTACGTGCATATTCCTTAAAATGACTATTTGTTGTTGGTAATGTAGCGGTGATGTTATTGACGTGACTCTATGGGAGAAATATGCGGATGATATGAACTCATATCTTTCAAAAGTCAGTTCGGATGCTGTTATTTTTATGGGCAGTTTGATGAAGATAAATGTGTTCAAAGGTTAGTTATCATGTTGATATCTGATCATATGGAGTCATCTACTCATACATTTACTAATATCAAATAAGCAGTGACTTTTAACGTCAGTATGTAAACATTTGTGGATTACTGATTTATTTTTTTGTAGGAAAAATGACTGCTCAAAGTACAATGTTTACAACTAATCTCTTCACAGATGAAGCAATTGAAGAGATATCTAATTTCAAAGCAAAGTAATAAAGTTCTTTATTGTTGTTAATGTCCACAAATGTTATTTAATATTTCTGATATTCGTTTTCATTTTTTTTAGGTTGGCTGAAAGCAACGACAAAGAACTTTGTCTTCCTATTGCACAACTCTCATCTTCGAGTTCTATCCAAATTTCAACCGAGACATGGCCATTGTGTGACCAAACAACAATTGACCAACTGAGTCAATTGACAAAGGTATCGCATATTTAATTTAAAAAAACTTCTTAACAATTTACATTTTCTCCAGTTTATTACTACATATTTTTTGTTCTCCAGTTTATTGCTAATTATTTTTTAACATTTCAGGGACAAATAGGAATTGTCCGAAATACCTTGGTTCTACATTGCTTGCATAACTTGTTCGAAAAAGGCAATTCCTTACTTCAATCCTATAACTGAGCAACTAGAAGAAAACAAATATTCTTGTGAAAAACGCATGAGAGATCAAATAACCACAACCTCAAGGTAAAAAGAGTGTCTTTATTTACAATGTCTTTATTTTTCCTCACCCGTTATCTTGAGTAATGTTTAATTTTTTTAGAAATACTTTTTTGTTTTGAAATGATTGACACAGATTCACCGTGCATGTGAGAGTGGTAGATCATACTGGTAGAGCATCATTTCTTTTAATCGATAATTCTGTGATTCTGTTGGTTCAGAAAACCGTATTCGAATTGCTTGAGCAGCAAGTTAAGGTTTTGGCACTATCTCATACTCTGTAATTGACCAATGTTAATTAAATCTTATTTCTTTTACTTACTTGGATTTTTAAAATGACTGCAGGAAAATCGTGATTTTCATTTCCCGGAAGAGCTAAATGATTTAGAGGGTCGTGAATTTGGTTTTAAGGTTAAACAGTCAGACATTACTGTTTACAGAGGAAAAACAACATTTAATGTTGTAAAGATGACCGATGATAGAAACGTTTTTACGAAGTTTGAAGAAACCTCTTCCTCTCTGGTGAGAACACTTAACTCTTACACAGTTTTCGCATTCTCCTATTTATGAAAGGAATATTATTAATTCTGTTGTATAATTGAAAACAATTAGACTGTGGTTGAGCCTGGGATAGCAAACAAAAAAATGATTCTGGGCCCGAGTGAAGATCAGGTTTGAGACTTTACACTTTCAATGTATTATGTATCTATTACAATATTCATCAGACTTCTTTTTACATGTTGTTGTTTTTGATACAATTTTTCATCAGATTGAAGCCAAGGATTTAATTCACAACTTAGATCCTCAAGTATCAATCACTACTGGTGAAGATAATCACAATGAATTGTCCAACACATCTCAAAATTAAGTTGTCAAATCCATGTAGTAAGAAGACAATCAGTCTAAACGAGGATGAGGAAATGCAAGGCTCATCGACCAAGCCCGAAACCGTAACTCAGTCTAAGAGATTGAAGAAAAAAAAGTAAAGCTTTCTGTTCTGTTGTCCCACTATTTCTCTTAAGCTAACTTGCATTTTATTTTATGGTATTCAAAGATCACTTTTGTTGTTCTTTTTAATCTCAGACTATTATTTAAGTTAATCTAAGACAATTCATCCTTATCTTTATGTTCTATTTCAGCTTAATCTTAACGTCATCTGATATTTACTACTATTTACTTTATATGATCTTTACTGCTATTTAATTTAATACTATTTACTCACTTAACAAGTCAAAGTTCGAACCTTATTATCTTAATTCACTTTGTATTACGCTTGATGGAATAAAATTACTCTATCCTTCATAAATATAAATGTAATTAAAAATATAATCATTCCTGTTTCCAACATGATTTTGATGCAATAGAAATTTCCATATTTCTTTATAATGCTACATTTTAATTTCGTAATGCTAAATTTTAACTAATACTTTAGATTTGTACTATTGGGATGCTTATACAGCTTGGTCATAATATTTGAAGTTTGAATCATGGTTACCATTTTGATTAAGGTAATGTAGAATGATAATTTATTCTTGTTTGAAAATATAAACAATTTTTTCCATTCAAATTATCTTCTACTTCTTAACGTTTTTGACATCATGACCATATATTGTAGTCACATCTTGAAGAATAAATTTTTTTACAAATTGGTGTAGTATATATTTTTAGAATTGTCATATTATTTTTTGAAAAAAAAAAACAAAATAACATTTACAAGAAATTCTAAAACCGTAATCATTCTATGATTCCACAAAAAAATTATGGACATTTCAATATCTTTTATTAATTTGTTATATAGAAGAAGGTATACATATATATATTTGTTTACATATATATATATATATATATGTATATGTATATGTATACATATCAAACGTGGTAAAACAGATCAAAATTCTTATATTATTAGTTTTGACGCTTTTTAAAACTGCATGCATTTCAAAGCACTATCGATACATTGAAGTATTGAACCCTATTTTCATAATAAGATTAATTGTTTTTCATCCAATTCAATCAGTCTGAAAATTGTTGGTTAAAAGATTTACGATATCTAATAAGTGCTTTTGAAATGTACTAAATCTGACTATTGATTTGATACGACAAAACTGATTTAACGTGCATCTACTTATCTCGATTTTGTTTAAAACAATTTCTATATATTAATATCTTATTATGTTTAGTGGAGATAAATGATGTGTTGACTATTTGTTACACACCAATTATAATTCTTTGTTATTTCGTCTTTCAATTTCTGTATTTAATTTTGTTTTAAAACAAAAAATTACAACAATTATACCCATTTGTATCTATTTAACTTTTCTAGGTTTTGGGAATGCTAAGAGACGGTTTGTGTCCACGATTTGTTCAATTTTCTAAAACCGAGTTTGAAGGGTTTTCTCTGAGTATCATATTCAGATCCTTCTCTCATCTTTCCATTCCAGATCTCGATATGTTGAATCTAAACTCTATTGCTGATCTGTGTAAAGTTCGGAGAGTTCCTCTTCTTCATGCACATGTTGTCCGAGTTTGGTTCGAGTCTTCTAGCTAGACACATGCAGGGACCCGTGTTGAAGTTGATCCTATCGGATGAAATTGTGAGTTTAAAAATTTATTGTTGCAAAATGGTTATACTCTTTTAGATGTGCATCAAGTGATACCTTAATTCTTTCCTTTTTATTACCAGGGGAATTCGATTGAGGCTGGTGCTTATGGTGCTGTTGCAGATGTTTTTCAATCTTCCTTTGTTCAGTACCGTTGGTATGATATGGTTCGATTTTTGGTTGTTCCTGCATCCGAAGGGAGTAATGGTTCTCTTTTCTCATTTACGGGAAATTCTCTGATGATTTACTTGACCACGTCTACATTTGTGAAGCCTCTGATGAAGTCTTCTGTGTTTGTTGATCGGTACCTATCCTTCGCTATGTTTTCAGATTATTCGAGAGTCAGGGATATGGATTATGGTAAAAATTCTTTTTTGTTTTTGCATATTTCAATTTTTTGGTTTTTATGTAATATTTCGTTTTCAGAAATCAAAGTAACCTCCTTCAATTTTATTCTTATTTGTTTTTTTAGTTTGTGTCATGGGAGGTGTTAGTAGAGATTTCGTGAAGAATACATAGCAAGTTGATTTAAAAATCGTAGATTTGGAGTAAGTAATTATATTATTTTAGTTCTCCATGAAATAACTTAACAAATAATTCACATTGCGTTTACCAAAAAAAAGAATAAAAAAAATTCCATGATTCGATGACGAGGGGAACGTGTTTCAATTATTGAACAGATTAAACTATAATAGGTGGTTGTTTCGATTGATTTCTATAACTATAAAATAGTAAAGCATGCAACATTATTTTGATTGTATATTCCTTCAAAATGACATCAACTTTATAAACGGAATCAAATCTCTTCCTGATAGGGATTGGCCATGAGGGAGTTTCTAAAGGCATCTCCATATATAACATATATTTTAAATTACAGAAATGAGAAAACCCACACATAGTGCGAAATTTTGATTTTGAGTGTAATCAAATTTTAGTATATAAATATATATTCTTAATAATATGATTATTATGCATTTTAAAAAAAAAAGAATATCTTTTACGAGTATTTTCATAGGTAAGTAATGTTTTTATATCCATATCTGAACAAAATAATGTTTTGTAATAACAATATTATAAGAATTTAGATTTTTTTGAATATTTTAAAATTGATTTAATTCAATCTTCAAACAGGTATAAGCAAATCCAAAAATTTCAGTTGTATTATGTATAAGAAAGTATATGTATATGATACCATGTTACGTTTTTTGTTAGTCATATATCTAGTAGGGAAATCCTTTCTAATAAATTTTTTATCTCCCACTCTTTCACTTTTACACTTTCATTTTTACACTTTTTAAATTTTATATGTTTTGATTCTATTAGCTTTGTTAATTTTTTTTTCAGTTTATGTTTTAGGGTTTGGGTGTAGGGTTTTGGGTTTAGGGTTTAATTGACTTAAGGTTTCTAGGGTTTAGTTTTTAGGGAGATATATGAAACCTATTTTTTGGGTTTAAAATATCGGTTTTAGGGCTTTTAAACCCTAAAACCAACATTCTAAACCTTATAACTTTATAAATAAAAGTGAGAATGAGTGATAGGCTTAGGGTTTAGAGTTGAAGGATGATAGGTGGTGTTTAAAACAATTCTTTCTTCAAAGTGTATTTTTAAAGGAATGGTGGCTAATAAATGTAAATTTGAAAGAATGAAGTTAAAAAAAGTCTGCTTTTGATATTCTCCCTTGACAAAACTAACAAATAACATATGAATAAAATTTAGTATCTTTTTTAAAAAAACGTCACTAAAGTTTAGTATCTAACCAATTATGGCTATGATTTTTCATGTAATTTCTGGAGTATTATCAAAGTATTCTTCACACTCTCAAATCTCAATCTCTTTCTATTTTTTCACCCATTCTCATTTTAAATGGTTTTGGTCTCTTAAAATGCAATTCATTCAAAATTTTGATCTTACAACTAAAACATAGATTTTTGAAAATATAACTCATATTAATTTTTTTAAACCAGACACAAATGTCTCAAGTTAAAATAAATAAAAAATCACAAATTGAAAGTATTTGTTCTATTCTATTTGATTTCAATCTATGTAGAATGCAAAGGTTGTAAAAAACTCGTTAACCCATATGTTTTTTCTCTCGCTTTTCATTTTGATTCTTTTATTTTTTTTTGTCACATTTCGATTCTTTAAGACCACTTGAAAAGCATGAACTCAAAATTTTCCGCATCTACCCCCACTTTATTTTTTAAAAACGGAACACAAATTTTTTTAATATGAGTAAACAATCACAAATAACAACTCGTTGTTCTATTATATTTCACTTCAATCTACGTGGAACACAAAGTCTGTAAGCATATTCACTAATTTATAAAATTTTTAGATGATTTTTATTTTAAAAGTTCAAACTCCGTCAAGTGCAGAAAAATATATATGTTTTTGTTAAGTTTGTAAGATCTAATAATATATTAATAAAATATTACAAATAAAAAATAAGATGAATTAATGAGATAGTAAGAAAATGAGTGTGTACACAAATAAAAGGCTGTTTGTACATACACATACAGAAAAAATTTGGTTACTCACTTAATTTAAGAGTAATTGTCTGATATAGCCACTTTTTTATACTCAATTTCATATATACCCACTTTTATTAATCACATATACCCATTTTTTGTTGTTTATTAAAAAAAATTATCACTGAGAGAATGTTTATCTAAAGGTTTTAAAGTTCAAACGAGATTGTTATTGTGGAAGAAGAAGATGTAGAAAAAATATATTTAGTATTGTAGATGGTGGGCGTGAAAAAAGGGGATGTGGGTGATAAAAAATCTAATTTATTAATCTTAAGGAAAAAAAAAAAAAGGAATGAAGATTATTTCTTTAAAAAAAATATTTTTGGAAGTATTTTAAAGAAAAATTCATAAAATTTGTGCTGAATTTGTTCTTTTTGGCAACAAATATTTTTAAAACGCCACACTTTAAAAAAAACGATAAAAATCAAATTATTTACCTGTATTTATTATTGGAGAAAATCTTGGATAATCAATTATTTTTCTTTATATTTGAACGATAACTGATTCTGTAGGTTTATTTAAATAATAACAACTTTCACTTATAATAATGATCATAATCATTTGTATTTAACTTAATTTAAGATGCCGATCTATTTGAATAAAATAACAATTCATGAAAAATGATTTTTTTTATTAATGTGAGAAAATTTTATGAATTTATCAAAGTAAAATTGTATATAATTTTGTTTCGTGTATATTATGGAGAAAAAAATATATATCCATTTTCTATAAAATAATTAACTTCCATAGTTAAATGTTTGACTGAAAGAAACTATGTTAAAAAATTATTTTTTATGATAACTTTACTTTATTATTTAATTGCTGTAAATTTTATATCATTTTCTAAATGATTCGAATAAAAAGTAATAAGTACATCGACTATTCAATTGATGTGAATTAGTTGAAAAAAAAAAAATTGATGTGAATTAGTATTTTTGTATCATTCGTTTTTAAATGATTCAAACTAAAATAAATTTGCATCAGTTTTTTGGGACTGATGTTAGTAATTCAATAACAATATCAATTATTATAAGTGATGTTGGACAACATATTTAGTATCATTTATAAATAAGTAATAGCCATAAAAAATAGAATCAATTATATAAATGATTGAAATATGTATTACTTATTTATGAATGGAACTATAAATTAATATGCATGATAGCAAAATGTGAAGAACCCTATGTAAAATTGTAGACATATATACAGCCGGATTTTATATAATTAGACGAATTCAATGCGCTCTAACCAGACTGCATGACAGCATGAGAGACACATGTTCATGTGCATCCTCCTATATTAATCGTTTTAGTAAATTTTAATGTTTCTCTTCTCTTTTTCAGCCCATTTTCATGCTGAACGTACTTTTACTTTTATAGGAAATTATGCAACAGCCAACATGCGATGCACATGCATTTGTAGTAGTTAAATCAGTCCACCTATTTTTGAATTTGGTCCATTCGATGTTACAAAAATATTGGCATCAATAACTTGTGGTTGTGTGTGTATATATACATTAAATGGGCTTAAGTTCCAATGAAGAAGAGCATTGATTTGGTTTAGATTCGAACATTTCCACTTTCAGGCGATATCTTATAATGGTTCATCTACTTATTTTTATTTTTTATATTATTCTTTTTTTTGGTAAACCATTAAAGGTTACTTCTCTAGACCCAGGACCAGCCTTTGATAATACTGGTAACATGGCGCAAATCATCCCTCCAACTGGGAATCAAACTAGGAACACAAGGGGACCAACCCCGATACCTAACTACTAGCCCACCTCATCCGGTGATAATGGTTCATCTTTTCTATATCTAAAATGTCGAATTTAAATTTTAAACGTAGTAAGAAATAATTAAACTAATTTCAAACTTAAACTAGTTTTATCATTTGATTAGAATAAGAACACATGCATACCAAAATTGACAACTTGCACAATCATAATGTATAAGTGAAAAGTAAACCTGCAGAAATTCGACCCAAATAAAATCTAGATTAAACACTATTAACACCAAGTTAAAAAATTTTAGCTTCACTAATTCTCAAATATTTAAAATTCAATAAATGATACTTAAGTCCGCGCATCAAATGACAGAGAGAGCGTGCCAACTTAGAAAGAACCATATGATATCTATACATGTTAGAGAGGTCAAATATATACAGAAATTAAAAGTTGACCACAAAAAGAAATTAATACGAATATAGCTAGGCCTATATATACTAGCACTAAACATCCCCTATTGCAACACACAAAAGCATATCACAAAACCAAATGGCTTCTTCTGTCCCTACCTTAGCCCTAACCCTAATCTTGATCTTCCACCTCACGCCAGAAACAACCGCAGCGCGCCGTCTCAACGATCAGAAGCCGACTGATGAAGTGAAGGACCTACCGTATTTACGGGACGTACCCTTTGCCGGTTTTCCACCGTTCCCTGTAAACGTTCCAGGTTTACCTATTCCACCTGGCTTACCCTTTGACCTTCCTCCTCCGTTACCTGGAAACGTTCCAGGTTTACCGTTGCCGCGGGACGTACCCTTTGCCGGTTTTCCTCCGTTCCCCGTAAATGTTCCAGGTTTACCGTTTTCACCGGACATACCCTTTGGCCGCGTTCCTCCGTTACCGTCACTTTTGCCTCCGTTCCCTCGAAACGTTCCCGGTTTACCGGATTTTTGGGCTCCTCCCCTGCCGTTCCTCATGCCACCACCTCCGTGATTTTTAATTGGTTAAAGTCGTTATAATAATAATTATAACAATAATAATCCCGTTGGAGTTACTGTCAAGTGTACTCGATGATGATATTTCAATAAATTTATGTTGTCTCATTTTATTGGTTTTTATTCTTCATGTTTAACGTAAAATTTGAATAATAATTGCATCAAGTTGTTCGTTTGAATAAACTCGTGTCATGTTTGTTATCTTGCATAAGTTGTGTATTGTTAATGTTTGACGACAAGTTTTTGCTCTGGCCTTGAGTTATATAAACCATGTGAATGAATATTGTAGTTTCAAGAATATATATATATGCTTTTAGCACCCACGAGTATTGGCATTTTTTTTTTCTTTAAATTTTTAAAACAAGAACGATGTTTTTTTTTTCTTTTTAACATCAGATTTTATTAATTTCCAAGATCTTACAAAGTATCATACATATCCATGATGGTGGTAAATAATAAGTTTCGAGATTGGGTATAATACTAAGAGCCTTATGAGCTATAGACGATCTGTAATACTATTAGCCTCATGAGGAATATGGGACAAAAAAAAAAAAAACAAAAAGGTAATCCAGAACCATATATCATAACAGAGTGTAACCAGCTGAATATCATCCAGTTCCTTGTTGATCAAACGGACCAAAGCAAGACAGTCAGATTCATATTCGACATGTGAAAATCCGAGGTTCCAAACGGTTTGGAGGGCATTTAAAAATCCTAATCATTCTGCCTGGAGCGGTGTTGTTGCCCGTGGTATATATCATTTTTAGAATCATTCTGCCTGGAGCGGTGTTGTTGCCCGTGGTCTATATTTCTTCTTTGTAAAAATTCTCAATATCTTCCTATTGCTTTGTTCAACACCCACTACTGATTTTACTATTTAATAAGTTACAACGATCATTCGATACTCAAATCAGTAAATTGATATTTTAAATGTAATCATTTATATTTTGTAAATACACTCCCACAAATTTAATTTTTATGTACAGTACAACCCTTCTTGCATTTTAATGGACTAGTATATGTAAGTTAATTCTAGTAAATAAGGTTTACCTCAAATTTTAGTATTTGTATTTTCTTTATTTGGAAATCCATTTAAATCTATTAAAATTCACTTTTAAAATCAAATCTACAATAGATTATACATTCAGTAACACCAGATGTTAATTGATTTGAATTAATATTTATAAATCAAATAAGGATTCTAATAACACTGAATATGGATAAGAATTCAGAATTAATAACATACTAATGCATAATATTAGTTAGATTGATAAATCCATTTAAATACTTGAACCAATAGTCCTTATTAAAATGAACCAAATATTCTAAAACATACTTACTTGAAGGGAATATATCTGAAAAACACACTTTCTAAAATGTAATACAACTGCACTCAACTAATAGAACAATTAAATAGCCACCCTCCAGTATGATTTTGTGAATGAATGTTTTGCTGGCCATATTTTTTTTAATCTCATGTTACATTTTCAAAAAGGAATTTGTGAAATATAAATTTCGAAATTTTCCGTTTTTTGTCTTTTAAAAAACATTTTTCTTTAAACTACCCAATTTTTGTTATATTTCAAAATTGTTAACTTTTGAAGGGAATTTATTAAAATGGGCAAATGCATTTGACTTTGAAAATATTTATATAAAATAGCAAATAATTTAAAAATATATATTTTATTCTAAAACAATTTATATTCTTTCCTTGAAAATTTTAGATTATACCATATAAGCTTAAAAAAATCTCTAAACTTTTAATGTTTTCCAATTAATTTCTTATAAAACATTAAAGGCTATAATAAAATATATAACATTATGAAAATTTCTTTTTAATTAATAAATTTCTTTCGATAAAGGCCTATATATATACCCCACACTCAACATTTGATATTCATCAACAATCAACAAATGGCTCCCTCTATCACTACTTTAGCTCTGGCCCTAATCTTAATCTTCCACCTCACGCCGGAAACAACAGCCGCTCGACCTCTTCGTGATCGGAAGCTAACAGAAGGAGCGGTCACCACCACCAGCGATGACGTGAACACCTTCCCATTTCCACCCGGTTTTCCCTTCGGCGGTCTTTAATTCCTCCCTTACCGTCAATTTTTCCTCCGTTTGGAAACATCCCAAATTTTCCATTTCCCGGAGCTCCTCCCGGTGGTTTTGGCTTTAATTTTTCTTTTCCTGGATCACCTCCCGGTGGTCTCCCTGGCTTTCCCGGCTTTAGATTTCCATTACCCGGATCACCTGGCTTCCGATTTCCGTTCCCGTTTCCACCTGCCGGTGGTTTACCTGGATTTCCTCCCCTACCGTTCCTCCCTCCACCACATCCATGATTTTATTGGTTAATGCAATTGTATCAATACTTAAGTATCATGACCATGTGTACTCAACAATAACAAATATGATATGCGTATTTTATGAATAATCACTCAATATATGTCGTGTAAGAGTAATTAAATTATTAGTACTTTCAGTTACATTATATGATTTTGGCTAATTTCTATTAAATAATTTTTTTTTTAGTTTGGTTTAATCTTTTTGAAAAAGCAAAAAATTGATGTGTCCATGGATAACTCATTAACACATTCAACTATAATCCATTGACCTATGATCCCTTTGATCTATGGCCCATTTGATTCATTACCCTACAATTTTTTTTTTTTTTTTAATCCATTTGGGTTCATGGATCGGATCTTAATGGGCCGACCCATGAATTTTGACACATTCTGACACCTTACCCACAAATATTGGCATTTTCTTTTTCTTATAGTTTATGACATTAAGAGTGTTGTTGGAGAGTGTTTTATTCCTTTAATTAATTAAATTTTCACATTATAATAATCAGTGTAATATATAATTTCTTTTTAAGAAATATCCCCTACTCACATGCCTCTTGTACTAAATACATACATTTAAAAAAAAAAAAAAAATACAATTTTAGGATTTAGAGTTGCTTTAGATTTTCGGATTAAGGTTTTATAGGTTAAAGTTTAATGTTTAATAACTATTTGAGGGTAAGGTTTAAGATTTTAAGATTCATATTTTAGGGAGTTACTAAGGGTCAAAACCTTTTAGGGTTTATGATTTTAGTGTTTAGGTTTTAACCCTATAAAATATTAAAAAATTTAGATAAAAATTATTATATTGTTTTAAAATAGACCCAAAAATGTTATTTTTGAAAAATAAATTTAAAACGGTTCTTTTTAAAATTCCGCTGTCATCTATCTAATTTGCACTCACCAACATGTTCATTTCCATAACTTTTGCATCTTATTTTCCATTTAATGGCCTTTTTTACAAAGACAACTTTTTCAAATTATTACTCTTACCTACCAACAAAAAACAGAGCACCATGGCAGCACAAAGCACTCGAGGCAACTTAAGAGCAACTAAAGGATATGTGATCGTACTTGTTGGAAATCAATTTTGACAACTTTTGAAACAAGTGTGTTTCACCACTAATCCGGTGGATTGTCTGGTGGAAACGTCCATCAGAATGACTGGATCGATAGTGTGTTTAAAACACCATTGTGTGTACTATAAAATAGTATGTTCATTTGCGTTAATTGAAGTTAGAGTGAATGAGAAATGTTGGTGTGAAGTGGGTTAATTGGAATGCATATTTAAGTTTGATTTTTGGCTAAGTGTCAAAAACACAAAGTCCCGCATTGAAAAGTCTTTTCCATACTTTCAACCAAGAGATTATTTCCTATCTGATAATTCTCTACGGAAATTGTTTTGGAAATATCAATTTATGAATATTTCATATTTTCTACCAACTGAAATATTTTACAGATATAAACTTGTTAGACAAGTTATTTTCTAGCCTATAAATACTATGCATAATCTCTCATTCTATACACACACTGATACACAAAAGAAAATCCTTTTAAAGCTTTGTTAAGTTAAGTGTCTCGAGAGTATATCGTAGAATCTAGATCGTTAGCGTCTATTCTTGAGTGCTGCAGAATAGTCGATTGTATGGTTGTATCCTGGGATTCTGATTGCATAAAAACCGTCACACTACGCCCAATTGAAGAATTAAGGAAAGAGTGTCTCGCCTCCATACACACCACTCTTTATTCATGTCATCATGGTATTGGTATTGTAATTTCAACTCTGTTATTATCAATAATTATAACAATCATTCAATTTTTGCCATAACATAGAAATCGTGGTCCTATTGCCCTTTCCTTATGAGCCCGAGACGTGAATTAACTAAGGTTGAGAACCTTTGAAAGAATTGGAATGAAACATACAAGTGTGATGGACTGTTGGGAACATTGAAAAGCACGATAAATATGGAGTTCATCAAGGGCTTTGTGTCTAGACTTATAAACTAGCATCAACTTCAATAATAACTTGAGATGGATAATTGACTTCAGCGGAGTGAAGCTTTGAATATCTCTCCTTTCAGATCCCATTAATTGTACGGTTTAATGTATTTATTAAGTTGAGGAAGAAGAAGAATGAGATTGAGGGAAAAGTTTAATGAAGATATATTTTCATTAAGTAAAATGTGTACATGTAATGTGTATTCATACAAGTATCTATATTGTGTTTTAACTAAACCAATACTAAACCGTATATAGAATGTGATATGCCCCTCAAAATGAGACATGTATATTTGTAAGACTCATCTTGAACTTAAGATCTCAAAATGATGTGGAAATGATGGCTTGGTGAGTAAATCAGCCAAGTGGTATGTAGTTCAAAAAGAAAGTGTTTTCATTAAGCCCTTATCAATCTTCTCTCAAATCGCATTACAATCTACCTCTGTGTAATTAGTGTGTTCATGGAACACATAGTGCTTAGCAATGTGGATTGCGGCAATACTATCAGAGAAAATCACATAAAGAGCAACTTCATCAACTTTCAAGTCATAGAGAAATTGTTTCAACCAAACTATTTCTTATTCAGCTGGAGCTAACGCTCTATACTCTGCTTCTGCGGAGAATCTAGAGATAGATCGTCAAGATAAAAGAGACTCACAAACATTGTGAAACCAATTATGGATCTTCTGCTATGAGGAAAAGCAACCCATTCAGCTGACTGATCGAATCCTT
>OVAF01001328.1:6477-21041 GCA_900406245.1 Odontarrhena argentea | reverse complement strand
AGCTTAAACTTTTCAGGGACGTAGTTCATCTCCAACCGTATACTAGCTGCAAATTCCTGATTCCCTTTCCTCTTTATCTCAAACCCTTCTTGAGGAGTTGGTGATCGAGCATTCTCCCATACGATCAATGGGTTCTCAGGATACAGCCTCTGCTCAAGGGAAACCGTTACCCTTTTGAAGAAAGACGAGAATTTGGGATGCATCGGGTTTGATTTCTGAACAAATCCAGGCTGGTCAGGATCCACCCCATCTTCCAGGATCCTACCAATAATTTTAAGAGTCCATGTTGGCGGGTCAGCATTTGGATTCCCAGGAATCGTGTTGTTTTGGTTAGCAAACGTGTTGAAAACGTAGATCCTAAGCGTCTTCTGTATGCAGGGAGGATTTTTAAGAGCTTCCTGGATGTCAACTTTCTTTCTAGTTAATGCAGCATCAACCCGAGACTCAAACTCCAGAAGTTGTGTGTATAAGGCAGACTCAGGCAAGATAGCTGCCACCCGCTCATGCAAAGACTTTTCTGGAAGCTTCTGTTTCTTTTTCCGTGCAGCAGGAGTTAACTCCATCGTTCTCATAGGGGACATAGTGTTGTTACTCATAGGAGCACCAGGAGGTCGCATAGGCGGTTTCTGCTGGAACCTCTTCATGTTTAAACTTCCAGGAGTCGTCATACCAGGTGAAGATGGACCCAACCCACCAATCCCCGCAGAACCTTGAGTTTGGTTCATAGACATGCCTTGAGCTTGTAACTGAGCTTGCAATTGCGCTTGAACTTTAGACTGCGCTTGAGCATGTGCCATCTGAGCTTGTGAAAACTGAAACGCTTGCAAGTTAGCTGCCATCTGAGACTGAGCAAAGCCTTGGTTTCCAGGAACCGACCCAGAAGTCATCCCGGGATTCCCAAAAGGCGAAGGCGCAGAGCCTTGAGGCTTCTGCAGATTGTTACTGTTACCAGCCATTGGTATATGAACCTATCAACCTGAAAATAATCACACCCAAAAAAAATCTTGAAAACTAAACTTCCATTTAAACAAATGTAATTAAAAAATTTGCCTAATAATTCCTCCAATTCAAGCTTCGTTATCGTGCGTTCATTTCCATTCAAATGAATGCAGACGCTATAGATCGGCTACCTAAAGAAATCGAAGTCTCATAAAACCCTAATTTTCTAAGATTGCTGCAGCATTTCAACGAGTATGAATAAACACCAGGCTTGAAATAATCTCTAGGAAAATGCGAACGAAGAACTCGATTTGGTGTATAAACTACTAAATTGTTCATGAAAAGATCTGGAATCTGTAAAAGCCTAAAGAGATAACGAAACAGTAAACGCAGAGCCCAGAGAAATCAAGAGAAGACGAGAGTTACTTGCGAAAGACGAAGATTCGAATCTTTGTTTCGTCTCCCGATTCTACACTGACTCGAATTCTCCGGCGTTCCGTTGCTTCTCAGTAAGCGTGATAGAGGAAATAAATGTTTCACCGGAGATATCTAAAATTTATTGACCGGGTTAGGATCCGACCCGTATACTAAAAAGCCCATAGTGATTAAATTGAAACTACACCGTTGGCCCAACTTTTTTTTTTTTTGTTCTTTTCATTCGCATATTTTCTTACGGATTTGTAGTTTGATTATGAGTTATTTTAATAAACAAACAAAAAATATGTGATATATCCTCAAAGGGCAATATTTTTCTTGAGATTATCCAAAAAAAATTATTAAATTGAAGTGCAAGGATATGCTTACAATTAATTATTTTGCTTAATTGTTGACTACTAGAATAATTTTGTGTTTTTTTTTCATCTGATTATTTTATTAAAATTTAAGTAATAACGACGGAACTTTAACCCGGAAATCTCAATCGTTTGGAAATGAAAACCCGTATTGAGAAGACCAATGTAAACCAAACACTAATAAAAACTAGAATCTAAACCCTAAAACTGAGTGCTATAAATTCACCAAAACAAATAAAACATACATAAATGAAATCACCAAATAAAATTTTCATCAGCTTTTATAGATCCGTATGTCATCACTTGTAATCAAAATAAATAGGTATTACTTCGCCTTTTATAGATTTTTATGTCGGTTTGAAAAAATAAATCACATAACTGAAATTACTGTAATTAATTTTGTAAGCTCAGTTTGAAATCTATAAAATTATTTTGCGAATCATTTTTTGTGTTTTTATTTGATAAATATTATTTGGAACATTCTTAATATAAAATTACACATTTTGAAAAGGCTAATTTACACTATATATGGAAGGAGCCACAATATTTTATTATTCAAAGTTCAAACCACTTCTTATTGGAATGACTTGCAATATAACTTTTATTCTCCCCCGCTCCATTTGTTTTGGGAACAACAATTGAATATGAACACTTACGATTACATAAATTAACGATCATAAAAATCAAGCATGTCGTTTGAAAAAGGTAACAACTCGGTTATAGACAACGTCTTTGGCATTAACACCCATGATGAAATCAGCATGAGCATACTCCTTCACAAACTGAACATCCATCTTATTAACGTCGTGAAACTTAAACTGGTCGATGAGAAACTTGACATCGGTCACATCAGCCAAGCGGTCTAAACCGCCGTAGCTGAAGAAAAGCGGAAGACTATGTGGAATAGCCGATATATTGTAAGCCGGCGGCAATGCTCGACCGTAATGTCTCATGTTTCCATGGATAGATCCATAGTTGTATTTTCTTATCACGTTGTCTCTTACCGCTATAAACAAAATATAATTAGCCTTCAAGAACACACATATATATTAAAGGTTTCGACTCATATCCAAAAATATAAGATATATGTGTTTACTAACTTTGAGCAAGATGTATCATGTTTTTGGTGGAAGTGGATTGAGGTTCGTTCTTTAGGAACAAATCAATGGTTGATGCATTAATGCAACAATTTTTGCCTATACATTTTGTAAAATTACGTAGAAAATTAATAGTTTGCATCAATGATGGATAATTTGGGATTTTGAATAAATTACCGGTTATAGAAGCGAGTATGTTATAGCAATCGACCCCTGCTTTATGGCATAGAGCCTTTATAAGAGTCCCGACCGGTCCACTGCCAAATTTTATAATAAGCTACGAATATTAAGTATACTCTGTAATACACAAACATATTTCAAGGACGGTCCAATGAAGTTTTACCTTTTGGGATTAAACTCTGCCAAACCAATAAGAGCAGTGGCCTGTTTTTTGTGAATAACAATAACAACCAAGTTATGTTCTCCATATAGATGTAGAATATTGCATTACATTTTAATGATTAGTTTAATGGTTAATTAGCTTGGATGATGGTGACCAAAGACTTGTAGCATAACGGTTTGTGTTAATGTCATTACTATGGGACCACATGGATTGGGGTCATGATAATGCATATTTAATATCAGTTGTTCAATTTATTTGAGATGAGTGATTTAGACATTAAACATGGATATTAATGTTGAAACTTTCGTGGTTTATTCAAAAAAAAGAAGGAAGAATAGGATGGACCTCGGCAAGGAAGCTTCTGGCGGCGAGGTTGCCAATGACGGTGGTCATGTGGCTGAGATAGGCAATGGGACTCAGCATGGCCGCGGATTTCACTTTATCAACCAACCCTACTTCCGAGAAGGATGCGAATCCTATTAACGTCCCCTGACATTTCCCATTACATTAGCATTCTTAAGGTTTGCAATTAGAAGAAATATAACAAAATATGTCGAGAGAGTTGGACCCACCAAAGAGTGTCCGAGGTAATGAATCTTTTGGCCTGTTAGGCCGTGGATATGGTCAAACATTGCTGGCAGATCGAAACTCACTAGCTCGTCCCACGTCCAGTCCCAGAAAGCCTACGTACAACATGCCACAGTTAAATCTCGGTTTAATTAACAATACGTACGTAATTGATATCTATTGGTTAAAGAAGCGGACCGGTTGAGAAGGGTTTAGTTTCTTGTGTCTCCTGCTGTATCTAGTGCCTCTAGTGTTCCCCATCCACACATCGAATCCTTGATCAGCCAAAATCAACGGTAGATTTTGATCCGCCGGATTAAACAGCCACGACATCCCATCCTATAATAATCGATTCATTAGTCCAAAATCCACTTGGTATATGTTGCATTTTTCATACAAAAGAAAAAAAAAATTCTTGGATGATTTTTGGTCCCTTGTGTGATTTTGTATTTTGACACGCTTATATACATACAATTTAGGTTATGTTTACGTGATGTAACTTCATAAAATAGTAAAGGACTATTTTGCATACGTATGAATTTGCATACGTACGTACGATTGTCTCTGTCCAGAGGAGACTTGCAACATAAGGTAAAGTAATTCCTTTCTGGTAGAATAATACAAAATAGTGTCATAAAGATTCATATGCACCTGATCTTTAATTTTATCCTAGACTCCACGCGGACCGTTATGTGTGTGTATATATATATATATATATATATATATATATATATATAAGGAATTATATGTTTAAAATATATATAGAACTTGACTGACCAGAAAAAAGTAAAAAACTTGCATAAACAACCATTGTTCGATTACAAGAAATCTGTTTTATTATGTGTACAGATTGACTTTATTTTAAAAATATCAAATATAAAATTCCTAGTAACGCTCGGTTTATCACTTTATTTGTTGGACACACATGTTATAACACTCATGTTGTCTCTTTTTGTTTTATGTTAATCTCTTAACCCACCACTAAAATACTCACATATATTATTATTATATAATCTCACTTAATTCTAAGTTCAGTTTCTGTACCTTTAACCCCCAAAAAAGGGGATCAAATTGTGAACGTATATCTACAGAGCGTACGTGTAGAGACTTGTTCACGAGGCACGCACTAGAAGCGTGCACGTCGGTCTTGGTCCACATGTCTAAATGTTTTTATCTTTTGAAATAAACGTATGCAAATATAAAATGCTTTACTACATTTGTATTACTCCTGAATAACAGATTTGAAAGGTTTCAGCTAATAATGTTTTCTCACTCATTTTGTAGGTCACTTTCCACTTCTTTTCTGTTTTTTATTATTAAAAAAAAAATTGATAGTTGTTGTTGTATTCAATTTAGTTACATGTTTTCGTTGGAATCCAATTTTACAACACGTTTTCATTTCTGTTTTTTTAACTAGATATACATACATTGTAATTTGAGTGTTTCTCACATCACGGGTACTAAAAGAGACGGGTTATACGTTTGAAATGTGTAACATTAGTTAACTATATATAGTTATATACATTAATTAATTTTAATAATTTAAATAACGTGCGTGTGTATATATATGTAAATTAATATACAAATTAAAGTATTTGACAACTAGTAAAAGGGATGATGCAAAAAGGGTAGGTAGCTAAAAGATAGTAAAACTTACGACAAGGATTCCATGTTGTATCAAGACAGGCTGTCTCTTGGACCCTTTTCCGGCGCCGGCTCGTCCTTCCGGTATCCGTTGCATATTCAGTATGTAACCATCTTGAGTCACCACCTTCATAATCATAAACAATATCAATTAATCATTTTAAATAACCATATGTTAAAAAAGATATATATCTATATATATATATATATATATATATATATATATATATATATATGTTTGATCATACATCATGTTCTTCGCACTTGTAGCCAAATATACGGACAGAAGAAGCGCATATCCCCTCGGAAGCAGGCCTCTGCGGCGGCTTTCCGATAAGCCCACGAGCTTCGAGGGGCTTAAGGGAAAGAGCAAAGAGGATTAAGACCCATACGGCTAAACCGCTTGAACAGGATGGAGCCATAACCAAACCGAACCGAACCGGGGAGTAAGATAGGGCCGTCTCTCGTTCTACGAACTTTAAGTTGAAGGGTCTTATATAGAGAAGGGGTGATGGGTGATGGATGAGAATAAGATACTAGAAAATGAGTTGATTATCTAAAAAAATAATAATAAATCAAATATTGACAAAAGTAGAAGTGATTAAGATTTTTTTTTGAAGATCTTCCTGATTAAGAGAAGTACTCCCACAAACAAGAAATCTAAAAGGAAATAATGTCTTTGCTTATTCAAGTAATGCTAGCTAATATTTTTATCTTTATCAACTTTAATGCATTATCATGTTGATCATAGCATAGCTAGATAGTGTTTTTAAGTATTTATTTATGAGTCACAAAAGTATTTATTTATCAAAAAAACAAGGAAACTATAGATATTAATGCATTATTTATGTTGATGGCAACAACGTACACATTGAGATATACTCTTGAATACCATCATTTGAGAAAAAGTTCCTAAAATACCATTTTTTCTAAATAATATTTCATATTTTATTTTTTTAAATATCAAAAATACAACAATGATTTTTAAAGATTCATACTTTATGATTTTTGGATTTGGGTTAATTAATCCATATTTAAGGTTTAGTTTTGAATGTTAAAGTGGGTTAAAGTGGTATTTAAATTTTTTTTTGAGAAAATGGCGGTATTTCTGAGAATCTCCCTACATATTATATACGCAATAACTATATAGAGATTCTACATTAATTAGGGTAATAATTTAAAGCTCCAAACAGATTTGAAGAAAAGTTATATAAATGTTAAATCCAAGAGAACTCACAATTTTTAGGTTTTTTTTGCTAATAACTAAGAGGTTTTGGGTTTAAAATTCGTACATCCCTTTAATCCCGAAACTAGAGTAATTTATATGGTTCTGTCCCTAGAGTCTTTCAAACCATAGACCTCTATATTTATATATCGGTGGTCTTTTTAAAAATGTGAAGTCCTCCCTCCTGGTTGGAAATTTTGTTTGGAAACTATATCTGTTTTTATACAGATTTTGGTCCGGGAATTTAATGAAAACATCAAATAAAAAAATATCATAGAAATATTTAAGGGAACAAATAAAAGATAGGATATGAAAGAAGAAACTGTTAAAGGCGATCGGTGATGTTGTAGGGACAGATAAGTAGTGGTATGACTTCAGTTTCGGTCACTTGTTTTCTTCCGACACTCTAGAACTCTTTTTACAATTTAACTTCATCGGTCTTGCTTTCATTTCACACCTTCTTACACAATCATAAGAATACAACAACAACAACAAAAAAGCCTCGGAACATGCTATGTTTAGATAATATTAATAATTCAATGTTCCAAATAATTTATTGATCAAGTCTTGATTTCATATCTGGCGTTCACATTTCAACACTCTTTATCATGACTCCTCCCTAAGCACTAAAAAATCCAAAATCGTATCATATTTGTAGAGATCATAAAAAAATACGTTAAGTTTACAAATTAAAATTGTTAACGAGATTCTTATTTTAATCTACAATTTCAAAAGTATGAAACGAAATTCTTATTCCAAACTACAATTTCAAAACTATGTCAAGAAATGAATCAATTCAAAGGGGAAAAGAAATTAATTGCAAACATATTAATTTGAGTTTAAATTTTATTATGTAGTGCTTTAATTTGTTCGAATACTACAGCATTAGATTAACCATGATTTGTACCCTGAAATTATTATTCCATATGTAAGTCGGACACTCTTGACTTATATAGAAGATATCTCCATATATCCTATATAAGCTTTGATTTGATGAAGCTCGACGCGTACGCTGCACAAGGATAACCGGTGAACTAATAGAAAATCAATGGATCCTTCCAAAACTAATAGAAAATCCCACTAATTCTCTCCCAACATATGTCAACGTGCATACATAAACCGTGTTTCCACGAGGCAACCAATAATTTTGTGAGCTGAGTTGTGTCAAGTAATGTTCCAATAACTTGCCAACTCCTTTTGTTCAACAATGATTGTGTTTATCTTGGGTTTTAACATAGACCAAAACACTCTTTCACACTTAGACATGATTACTTGGGTTATGAACTTTTGATCCAAATACTATAATGGGCCTAGGTTTTGTAAAAAATCGGCAAGTCGGATCAACTCAATGGTGTATCCGTAATAAGCATCAAAGAAGAAGGGCCTCTCTGTAAATTTTCAACACTTAGCTAGAGTGAGCCCGTTTATTTATAGGTAGAAAGGATTTATAGATTTATAGGTAGCTAGAGTGAATGAAAACGTTGTTTGCTAAGATTCCAAAACGTGCGCACCTATCTAAGTGCCAAAAGGCTTATGTGTTTAAATACTGTGACACTCGCTTGTCACAATTTACAAATTCCAAAAAAATGGCGGCGGTTTTTCAAACAAAGATCCAGCTGAATCCGATCAAGGTCTTCTCTGGGAACAACAGATCTTTCTTCGATCAGTCTCGTGCTCGGCGTCGCATAATGTGCGCCGCGGTTTCACCGGGGAAGAAGCGGTTTAACATCGCTCTTCTTCCTGGTGATGGTATTGGTCCAGAAGTTATCTCTGTTGCTAAGAATGTGCTTCAGCAAGCTGGATCTCTCGAAGGTCCTCTTTCTTGAGTCTTTATCGATGTATCTTATTGTCAGTCTTCAAATTTTGTATCTAGAGAAAATTAGCTATGGATTTGCTGTTTTCTGCTTGGAGCTAGTTTTACAAATTTTGGCGAAATCGGAATCTACTAGGGTGTTGCTTAGTTTTATATGTTTCCATCTCAAAACCAATTGACAACGAGTGTATTATATTGGCATCATGTCCCTTATATATTAGTCTTCCGATGTGGTTCCTAACGTTGCTTGCGTCGTTTTGTGTATCACAGGACTGGAATTTAATTTCCAGGAGATGCCTGTCGGAGGAGCAGCCTTGGATTTGGTCGGAGTGCCCTTGCCCGATGAAACCTTTACGGCTGCAAAACAGTCTGATGCCATTCTTCTTGGAGCTATTGGAGGGTATTGTTTTTTTCTGCTAGACTATTGATTTAGAAATATGCTTCCAAGTTTATTCTCTTAGTGAGTTTTTGGATCATTCAGGTACAAATGGGACAACAATGAGAAACATCTTCGACCTGAGATGGCTCTGTTTTACCTTCGAAGAGATCTCAAAGTCTTTGCAAATTTAAGACCCGCTACAGTTTTACCACAGGTATAATAAGGATTATCTTCGGTTTGATCTGCATGTACATATGGATGATTAATGGTTATTAAACTCAATTGGATTATCAGCTAGTAAATGCTTCCACTTTGAAGAGAGAAGTGGCAGAAGGTGTTGACATGATGATTGTACGGGAGCTTACAGGAGGTATTTACTTTGGAGAGCCAAGAGGTATCAAGATCAATGAAAATGGCGAAGAAGTCGGGTTTAATACAGAGTTCTACGCTGCTCATGAGGTAATCTTTTTCACATTGTGGCTGGCTCTATGCATGACATGGGCTATACATTAATGCATGTATACTTAAAATGCATTGCTTGTGCTCTCCAGATTGACAGAATTGCTCGTGTTGCATTCGAGACTGCTAGGAAACGGCGTAGCAAGCTGTGTTCTGTTGACAAAGCCAATGTGTTGGATGTATGTTTGATCATTTTGTTAAAATTGTTTTTCCACTTTCGTGTTTGCTCGTAATGCAAATTTCTTATTCATATAGGTATCAATATTGTGGAGGAGAAGAGTAACAGCATTAGCCTCTGAATATCCAGATGTTGAACTATCACATATGTATGTAGACAATGCTGCAATGCAGCTTATTCGCGACCCAAAACAGGTGCTCGGCTCTCGCATATATCAAAATTAGTGGTTGATTATGCTAAATGTAGAGTACTACTTATGGTGCTTTTTCATCTTTTCAACATTTTCAGTTTGACACAATTGTCACCAACAACATCTTTGGTGATATATTATCTGATGAGGCCTCAATGATTACTGGAAGCATTGGAATGCTTCCATCTGCTAGTCTCGGCGAATCGGTAAATAAGATTTGAGTCTAATTCTTTCAAGGTTCCCCTTGTTTGGATTACTATATATATGGATTGTATAACTTGTGATGGTATCAGGGACCTGGACTGTTTGAACCAATACACGGTTCAGCACCAGATATAGCTGGGCAGGACAAGGCAAATCCATTAGCAACCATTCTCAGCGCTGCAATGCTTCTGAAATATGGACTTGGAGAAGAAAAGGCTGCAAAGAGGATCGAAGACGCGGTCTTGGACGCTCTTAACAAAGGGTTTAGAACCGGAGACATCCACTCCCCCGGAAATGTATGTAAAATGATTAACTGATTTAAGATCATGTTTTATATAAGTTAGTAACAAACAGGTATATACACTTATGACTTGTGTTTGAAAATGGAATGTGAAGCAGAAACTGGTGGGATGCAAAGAGATGGGTGAGGAGGTTCTTAAATCATTGGACTCCAAAGTTGTAGCTACTGTCTAAGTTTAATGATGAAATGGGGAAAAAGAAAGAACAGTGTGTAGCATTTGTGATTGATGCTATTTTGTTCCCTATGTTTGTGGTTACTAATATGTTTTTTTTTTTAACATCGGTTACTAATATGTTTAATCTATGTATTAGAAACCGTAATTTGTCAGCTTTTTGTATGAATAATTGGGATGGATTCTTCAGTCCCTTAAACGAAATGATTCTCCTGCTTGTTGCAAGTAATTCGCGGGTACGCAAAGCATGGTTGACGGCTCTATCTACAAGCTCAGAGAGGACACGAGATTGATAATGAATTTAAGAAGCTTTTCATGTTAATGAAAACTATAAATTGTTGGTACAGAATTCGACATGTCTCCTGCCTCACTTACATTGTTTCTTGAAAGATTGGGAAGGTCTGCTACAACAAACTCAATATTTATAAGTAAAGATGACTTTTACTCACAAGAGTCTTTTACATTTTTTTTCTTCTGAAAACCCAAGCTTGTGGTAAGACTTTACATTTAAAAAAACCGAAAAGAACACTATATAAATTAGTAGTAGTTTAGGGGATTCACAAGGACGTGTCGGATTTGCGATCAGCATCTGCAGCAGACTGCATTTGAGCTGCGTATTGTAAGTTCCAGAGGACATCTTCAAAGGAAGGCCTTGCTGAAGGTTCAAGCAAAACACATTTATTGGCTATTGAAATCGCAATAGTTAAAGACTCTTGTGAGCTCGTTGTTAGGACTGTTGGACTAACTATTTTCTGCCTCCCGTCTTGGCTCCCAAATGACGACTACAAAAGCGCAAACATTGCATATTAGATAACTTTGTTCAATCAGATAAAATGATGAAGCTTTTTATCACTTTGTTACCATTTCGTTGAGAAGAAAGGCCTCTCCTTTTGCAGAGGGCACTGGTCCTATCAGAGATTCCAGAAGTATGAATCCGAAGTTGTATACATCGTCCCCTCTTTTCAACATTTTCCTGCATAATGCCAAAGTTCAAAAGGACATGTTTTCAAGCTGCAATTCTGAATTAGATTTTTCTAAAAGCGAAGGAGTTTTGCTGTAGAAGGGATAAAGATACATACTTTGTCTTGTGGGTATCTGATTTTGCCTGCAACATGTAGAAGTAGAAGCAAAGTAAGAGCCATGACTTAGTATCAAGGATGAGAATACAAAATGGAGACAGCCGAGAGAGAGCAATTGGAGCAAACCTCGAGCTTCTCATTCTCTTCAATGATGGCAGAGACTCCATAGTCACTGAGCTTTGCAATATTGTGTTCGTCAAGCAAAATGTTGTTCGTCTTTAGCTGATTGTTAAAGGAACCCGGCATTACACCAGTATGAAGAAAATGAACTGCCTTTGCTATCTCAATCAGAATCGCTAGTCGATTTGGCCACGTTAGGATCTTCTCCGAGCAAGATTCTACAAAACACACCATACTTTAACGAAATTGAGTTTCCAAGTACAGAGAGATTCAATTTAATGTTAAATGTATCACATATTTCAATCTCTGACCTGATAGATGCTTGCGGTAACTCCCATTGGGCATATACTCATATACAAGGTAGAGGATGGTCGCTGCAGGATCGTGCTCTCCACTGGTGTGAGTGCAATGTCCCAAGAAGCTAAGCAGATGAGGATGGTTGAGCTTAGACATCCAATCTAAGTGACCTTTGATACTCTGGCTGGAGAATTTCCTTGATAAAACCAGACACCTTATAGCTATAGAACTTCCATTTTCCAATGTTCCTCTGTATAGCTGCAAAGAATCAAAATAAGCAAAGTTGAGCAAATGACTGATGGTAAGGTCAAAAGAATCAATCTTGCATTAGACGAACCATACCTTTCCGAGGGATCCTTCACCTAAATATCGTGATGAATTGAAATCATCTGTGGCTTCCTTTAACTCTTCAAAAGTAAATGACCGGCATGAGGGCACACCTTGTGCACCTAGCTTTGTTGTTTGAGAGATTAACCCTGCAAAATGATAGTGAACAACAATATAAAACTCCTGAAAGACTATGGCTAACAAGCAAAAAAGTTTAAATTCTGAGTTATGGTTACTCACTTGCACTAGCAAGAACTTCAGAGGAGAGAATGGTGTGTGAGTTATCTGTCACAACCTTTAGCCGAGTTTGAGGTACTGACTTTTCTCTTGAACAACAACAATAGCAGCGTTTTGTGCATAGCAGGAGGAGTCCTAATGCAAACAGCGCGAGAATAAGAACACCTCCAGTGATTAGAGCAATTAAAGTCCCAATTTTTCTCCCCTGTAAATGTTTTCTCTCAGTTTCAGCCTCTACACATATGAATTCTTGATGCTGATCATGATTCCCATTTATGGACAAGCAATTTCCACCCAGTTTAACAACTCGCTCGCCGGAAGCGCCTGCCAAGCAACGCGGAAGACTCCCAATTAGTCTGTTATTCGACAAATCCACAAACCCGAGCTTGCCTCCACAGGTCAGACTGAGTGGTAGCTTCCCACTGAGCTTATTAGATGCCAAGTCCAAGTAACTAATGTCTGGCAAAGAGAACAAAAACCGGGATGGAGTTCCAGTCAAATGATTGAAGGACACGTCAAGATGCTGAAGCTGAGATAAACCGCCATAACGTCTGGGAACTTCACCGGAGAAGGAGTTCTTGCTCAGCAGAAGAGTAACTAATCTTTTAGGCATCACAGGTAGTTCAGAATCTAAATGGTTCTCTCTCAAATCCAGCATATGCAGATTATCCAACTTACTGAGATCAGGCAATTTACCAGAAAGCTGATTGTGTGAGAGAGCAAGATTTGTTAGTCTTTCAATTCGGCAGATTGAAGGAGGAAACGGACCATTGAACCGATTGTTCTTCAAGCTAAGAACAGTAAGATTGGTCAAGGAATCCAAAGTGTCAGGAACACTTCCATTGAAGTAATTTCCATCAAGCATCAGACTTTGAAGCTGTACCAATCTAGAAATATCAGGAGGAACAGAACCAAACAGATAATTCGAACTCAAATCCAAGTACTCTAGAGAATACAACCGATGAATCTTCCCTGGTAACTCGCCATAAATACCTAGAGACACTAAACTAAGTACCCTCAAGCTTGTAAGCCTTGACAATGTAGTAGCAAAAGAATCAATTAAGAAAGCTTCAGACAGAGTGTAGTTTGGAAGTGGAGACCCATGAAACATACCAAATGGCTTCAAAAGCTTGTCCCCCATGACTTTAAGCTCCGTGATAGAATTACCTTCACAGGAGATACTCATATGAGCAGTTGCAGAGATTTCACATAAGTCTCCGTAGTAATTTCCCCAAGATTCAAGAGCTTTAGGGAACTCCAGATGCTTCTGAAGCTGATACAAANGTCTTTCAATTCGGCAGATTGAAGGAGGAAACGGACCATTGAACCGATTGTTCTTCAAACTAAGAACAGTAAGATTGGTCAAGGAATCCAAAGTGTCAGGAACACTTCCATTGAAGTAATTTCCATCAAGCATCAGACTTTGAAGCTGAACCAATCTAGAAATATCAGGAGGGACAGAACCAAACAGATAATTCGAACTCAAATCCAAGTACTCCAGAGAATACAACCGATGAATCTTCCCTGGTAACTCGCCATAAATACCTAGAGACACTAAACTAAGTACCCTCAAGCTTGTAAGCCTTGACAATGTAGTAGCAAAAGAATCAATTAAGAAAGCTTCAGACAGAGTGTAGTTTGGAAGTGGAGACCCATGAAACATACCAAATGGCTTCAAAAGCTTGTCCCCCATGACTTTAAGCTCCGTGATAGAATTACCTTCACAGGATATACTCATATGAGCAGTTGCAGAGATTTCACATAAGTCTCCGTAGTAATTTCCCCAAGATTCCAGAGCTTTAGGGAACTCCAGATGCTTCTGAAGCTGATACAGGACTTGGGTCTGAGAGTTCTGAAGTTGATGGGTGGTTTGTAAGAACAGAACCCATGAAAGAAAGAGTAAAGACAAGACCTTTGAAGGAACCATGGTGAATTAGCAGAAAGGAAACAGAACCCTAGAATAAGAAGCAGATTTGGGTAATGAGAGGAAACTGAAAATGATCCATCTAGCTGTTCTGTGCTATAGCGTTTGCAGAAACTCAGGACACAAAGAACTTAACTCAGAGACAAACGGCTAGTCAACTCAAGTCAAAGACACCGAGCTCGTGATCCAAGACGCTCCTCACGAGCAAACGAAATTATAATCAAATTTTTGAAAAAAAAAAAAGACAGTAAACAAGTTGGGACCAAAACAAAAAAAAA
>OVAF01001327.1:0-12044 GCA_900406245.1 Odontarrhena argentea | reverse complement strand
AATGTTATACCCAACGTCTGTTTGCATGAACCATGTGCTTAACACCTTCCATAAACTGTTGAACAGAAGGAGAATGCATACACATTCTCTCAGCTCCTTTCTTCATTCGCATCGCGTTTAGCTCTGGACGAAAGAGAAGAACCCTACCGTCTTCTCCTCTGTACGCTTTCATCCCCTCGATTAGTCCCTGCAAGATCCACCAGAAACTCTTTCAATATATGATCATTTTTTTTGTGTGATATTTTTAGATGGAATTTTGAAGCTTTGCCTGGCCATAGTTGAGAATTCCAGCAGCAGGGTTGAGCTCAATGTTGCCGTAACGGCTAAGGCAACCTTGTTCAAAGTTTCCGTCTATAGAACTTTTGGTGGCAAACACGTAATCTGTTCGTACAAGACTGAATACGAGGTTGTCCCAATTCACATCAGCATACTCTTCCTCCTCACTACATCACAAGCAGATTTTGCTTTTTAATTATTAAGCTTCTTTTTATACATCTTTCAGTANGTTTCCGTCTATAGAACTTTTGGTGGCAAACACGTAATCTGTTCGTACAAGACTGAATCCGAGGTTGTCCCAATTCACATCAGCATACTCTTCCTCCTCACTACATCACAAGCAGATTTTGCTTTTTATTAAGCTTCTTTTTATACATCTTTCAGTAATTATTTTTTATGAATTGATAACACTAGTATTCAAGTGGACTTCTAATATCACAATATTCTTCAAAACAATTATTTTGTAAAATTATATATGGTTGAATAATGCATAATGCAGTTATGTAGAATACATATATATTTAAGGGATTTTCTCAGAAGACAAAATTGCAACCACATGATGGAATATCCTTTTGACAGAAAAAGAAGGAAAATACAGCTGTTTTTTAGTGAAATAAGGTATCAAAAAAGGTTTAGTTATTATTTTTTGTAACAACATTTCTTTACATGACCTTTGGGCCTTTGGGGTAGCTTAAATTTGACTACTAGTGCACTTTTAGCATTTCTTTTTGTTGTACGTTCTTTTCCTCTCCTAATTTGTTTTTTAACCCTTGTTTATGTAAAATCTTGAGTAATGACAATNGAAGGAAAATACAGCTGTTTTTTAGTGAAATAAGGTATCAAAAAAGGTTTAGTTATTATTTTTTGTAACAACATTTCTTTACATGACCTTTGGGCCTTTGGGGTAGCTTAAATTTGACTACTAGTGCACTTTTAGCATTTCTTTTTGTTGTACGTCTTTTCCTCTCCTAATTTGTTTTTTAACCCTTGTTTATGTAAAATCTTGAGTAATGACAATGAAAAATAAAGGACAAATTTTGCAATGGACATGGAAAATAAAATTTACCGTTCTGCCCCCAGCATCTCCGAGTCCGAGACAAGTTCTTCTACAACAGAAGCTACTGCCTTGGTCCCATGCATTCGAAACCCCAAGATCTGTTTACATACCAAACCACCACACGAGTAAGCACGCGATATTCAAACATATCAAATGTCTTTTTTTCGTTTTTGACATGACTCTGTCTTGTATAGAAAACAAGGAAAAGAAAGAGTAGAATTTTCTAGTGGAAATAAGTACAAACCTTAGACAGAGTAGATGAAGTTGTTGAAGAAGATTGAAGTAAATAACGAAGAGCCATGATGAAGAAAGAATGTTATACGTGCGTGCTCTTGGTAAAACTCTTGGAANTGCCTTGGTCCCATGCATTCGAAACCCCAAGATCTGTTTACATACCAAACCACCATACGAGTACGCACGCGATATTCAAACATATAAAATGTCTCGTTTTTGACATGACTCTGTCTTGTATAGAAAACAAGGAAAAGAAAGAGTAGAATTTTCTAGTGGAAATAAGTACAAACCTTAGACAGAGTAGATGAAGTTGTTGAAGAAGATTGAAGTAAATGACGAAGAGCCATGATGAAGAAAGAATGTTATACGTGCGTGCTCTGTGTAAAACTCTTGGATGAGATGTTCTTTCTCTTCTTTTTTAGAGGTTCAAGAAAATGAATAATGAGCTGGTGCAAACTCCAAGGAGATTATTGTTAATTCTACAAACTACAAAGAGGCAGAGAGATGATTGGTATATATAGAGAGAGATGAAGAGAGGTAGAAGTATATTTACTACATTTCTACTATTATTATCTACGAAAACAAAACTTTTGTTTGTCAATACCCACAAAAATGCTAATCAGAAAAATATCTGTCTTTTAACTCTTTAAGGAAAAATGGTCCCCTTCGAGTTTGTACTTACTAGTTCATGTGAAATTTACTAAGTTAAAAAAGAAAGAGAACTGTTGTGAGCTCGTGCTTAATTTGTATAATAAGAGGGTATTCAATTTTTCTGTTGCTCTTTGAGGGTGGGAAAACTTAAAGCTTGGTACAGTTAGGTATTGACTCCATCANGAACTGTTGTGAGCTCGTGCTTAATTTGTATAATAAGAGGGTATTCAATTTTTCTGTTTCTCTTTGAGAGTGGGAAAACTTAAAGCTTGGTACAGTTAGGTATTGACTCTCCATCGTGTCACATAAAATATCAACCTTGTATTAATGCATACCAACTTTATACCCTGGATAAATATGATATGCTTTTAAATCCCACCACGGGCCATTTGTATTTTTGTCTCGTCAAATTTGATACAATATTGTTGAAACTATACGTACTTTATAAGTGGTTATTTGAATTATCTACATTTGCTTAAGTAGATTAAGGATGGTAGATATATAGTTGGATAGGTATGAGATTGTAGGTGGTATGGATCATTCCTGATTGCTCTTATTAGTAAGATTGACTCAACTAACGGATGATATTTTTGATCCACTGCCAAGGATAACTTATTACAGATTTCTCCTAAAAGACTAGCTAGCTAGACATTTGTGGATGAGCTCTGGCAATATTGGATGATTTGTATTGCTTGTAACATCGAAATTATATAGCCAACAATAAAGAAAACTCTTTAAAATTAAGTTGCGAAACCTTAAAATTTTGATACATCTAAAACATTGATTTTATGCTGATACAACTCGTATTTTATATATAAAGAATACTATGGTGAAATTTCATACCATGGTAGATTTAAGACACACCTCTTTTTATACACATGAATTTTCTCATATTATTATTGATATTTTTCATCAAATAATAAATATATCTGTTTCAACATTTTCAACTTGCAGAGGTTTTATTATATAATAAAAGTTATTTATGTATAAACGTTTTTCTCTATTTTACATACATGACAAAATCCATTCCACCAATAAATACAAATGTCGCTATTGCTGCATTTGCGGTTATAAAAATAAATAATACAACCGTAAATTGGTCATAAATTTGTGATTCATAAGTTGGTAAGAGTGCAAGTTTTGTTAAATAATATTCAAGTATTAATTCAACTAAATCATAGGTCTCAATAATTATTCTCTACAATTTTGGCCAATGTTGTCCAAATTGGCAAAGGTGGATAAAAGAATACAAATTTTCTCAGCCTAACAAAAGTTGCGGAAGAAACAAATTCAATCAGAGATCTTTTTTTGTTTTTTGTTTGTCTGTTTAGTAACTTCAATTTAGTAGTGACTAGTGACTATACATAAACCCAATAGATATTTTGGAGCAATTACCAATAAGTCAATCTAGCAACCGAGAGTCCTTTTGAGATTGACACGTCGACATAGAGAAGACACGTGTACGGCGAGAAGTTATACAAATAATTAGTAAAGTAGGAGGAGCCTCCAGTAATTAAATTTCAAGCTCAATCGAAGATATTTAATCGTTTACTCTTTCTAAACATTCGCTTCAAATGTTGTGGAAGTTATTAATGTTCTTGTGTTGCAAGAAACGAAAATAAAGAAGAAGAATCATTCCAGTACAAGACAAGTGTTTGTTGTTTCTTTTACTTACCAAGTATAACAAAATTTTAAAGATGTATAGTGATATCAATTGGAGAATTGCCTTTATCAACAACGAAGCTCGTCACGTACTTACTCTCGGAAGTAACAACTTCCACTGTGTAACTCCCATGATAACCTCTAAACTCCAATCCTCCTTCGTCCTCAATCACTCCATCCTCATAAGTTAACCATTCGCGTTTGATCTCGAGAAACCTCTTACCAGCTTCGTTGATCTCACCATCCGCATTCACCAAGTGAGAATCTTCTCTGCTCATGAACAACTGCCAGAATCCCCAAAGCATCACTCCTTCAACGGCCGGATGAGCAAACGCTTCCCATAGCATTACCTCGAGATCATCTCCTCTTACGTGTTCGTTAATGGAGGAGACGTCTAGTTCTGTGAACCAGATTGGTAACCCCAGTGTGCTTAGCTTGTCTAGTGCGGAGCGGACAATGGGACCGACAGGACTACTTATATGTCCTTGAATCCCGATTCCTCCCACGGGAGCACCCTTTTTTTGCAATTTGTGGACGAGTTTTATGTACTTCTCGGGTGATGACCTCGAGTCAAACCCATCTTCTATGTGGTATTCATTCAGAAACAGAGTGGCTGACGGGTCTAACTCGTGTGCACTCTTGAACATTTTTGCTCTAGCATCAAAGCCTAGTCGATCTTTGTAGAATGATCCATGGAGCATTTCGTTGTTCACATCGTAGTGCCTGAATTTACCATTGTAACGGGTAAGCAGATCAGTCACGCGATTCTCAACAGCCACTTCTAGCTCGGAATCACACAGCTGTTGGACCCACGATTGAATAGCGGACTCATCCTCCCAGAATATGCAATGGCCTCGGGTTTCTATGTTGTACCTCTTGCAGAATTCGAGCATCTCGTCTGCGTCACGGTAATTTAAGTTGCCTTGGTCTGGCTCTGTCCAGTACCATTTCAGCTCGTTACCAAACACTGCCCAGTTGAAATTTTTAAGAAAGAAATCGACAAAGTTTTCGTTATCTATATTGCTTCGACTGATGCATGATCCGAGCGGGAAACTATTACGTGTCTGTCTGATTTTCACCGTTGCGCCAAAAAGTTCGCTAGGATCTAAACCTGAGAATCTGAGGCGTACATTGCGTTTACGCACCTGCATAACAGAGAATGAGCATTGATGTAAGTTTCATTTTAAGTTCCAGACATTTTTGAAGCTGTTAGAATAAGATGTTCCACAGGTTACCACATCAGCTTCTCCTCTGAGATAATTCAACCGTGCCTTACGATCAACAGCGAAAATCTGAAGACCTGCAACCATAAGATCAACACCAGGAGACGGGCCTTGGACGTGAAGCATAATTTCTTCAGCTTGCTTCTCGACTCTAAACGAACCCACAACTTCATGCCAATCACCATCATCGACCTCGATTTTTCCTCCATTAACCCATTTACCATCAACACTGAGTGCAATATTCACGTCCTGTGGACTATTTCGTGCTCCTAAGCCAACTTTAACCCAAGCTGAGACCTGGTATGTCTGAAACAGCTTCACTTTATCAGTTATTGTCTGAGCAGGACCCATCCATGTTGCACTTCGGTTTGTTACAAGCATGTATCGCCCAGATAGATATCCATGTGTTTGTCTAAGTGAGTCTCTCGCCAGCAGAGGTAATATCCTAGGAGAGCCTTCTCCAACGCTTAAATGGCAGTCTCCAAGAGCGAACCAGCATTTAATTGTTCCATCACTTAGGTGACTATTCGACACTATGTTCATCCCAAAAGCATGACTCTGTAAAGAAAAGGAAACAATTTATGATTCATTAGACACACGGAGAAGGTAAATGTTGAAAAGCAAGAAACTATATATGTCAAACCTCAATATATGGTCGTCTTGACGGAGGGTCTTTCTCTGCAGGCTTTACAGCAAAATGGTCGACAAAAACATCAATCCCTGGTGGTGGTCCTTCAATGTAAACAACTGCTCTGGCTGGAGATCCATTCAAGAGAAACTTTCCTTTTAACTGTACCCAATCATCGTGTTGTGCCTGAACACTTAAATAGAGAACAAACGTTCTTCAATTATTTTTGTATAAGACGGTACATTTGGGGAAAAGCTTCACATTTACAGTAGCATTTGGTAAAACAAAAGGCCAGTCATATGGAGAGCTTCACCTGGAAATGCCTATGTACTCTTCACGTTGGTCAAGGTATTGAACATACAAAGTGGCCTGCAAGGTGTGCTGGCTATGAGATAGTCGAACAACGGAAGATACTTCATAAATGAGTTTTCTCTGGACTCTTTCTGTTATATCCTGCTCAATTCCGCTCCATATATGTGTGCGATCTGTTGCAGAAGCAAAACATGTTCCAGAATGCGGTAGTATCTTCCCATCATCTAGAGACTCATGTAACATAAGATTGCACCCTCTTCCAGACCAATGATTGAGGCCGTCGGTGAAGCTGGAATTCAGGAAGATGTGATGATCAGCTTCAGGAGCTGGGCACAATTCTCGACTTCTCTGCATATAAGCCAAGTGAAGATGCATATCAGATTACTGTAAAAAGCATACTAAGTTCATAAGAAGGAAAAAAGAAACTAAGATACAGATCATAGATTGATCATGTAAATGTACTTTCAGTCTCTCCATCTAACAGTCCACAATATGACGGTTACCTCAAACTGATTATCATTCTCACAATGGATGGTAACAGACTTTATAAGAAGGTCAATCCCAGGAGGTGGCCCTTCCAAGAAGAATACAACACGTTCAGGTCTTTCTGACAATCTAAAATTGCCTTCTAGAGTTTTCCAAATATCTTTTGCAGCATGAGTTCTGCGGATGAAACATTATCATTGTCAGCTTTTCTGGGCCTTTCTGACTATACATCACAAAGAAAACACGTAGTTCCATTACTTTCCAATAAGTTGAAATTTGGTTTCTGAGCTTTGGTGCTCTAACTTCAAAGTGGCCAAGACCTGAGCTGACCCTTGAACAGGTCCCGACACGCTAACACTAGCAGAGACTTTGTATGAAGAACCAGGGGAAACTCTGTCTGTGATATCTTGCTCCAGTCCTTGCCAGGTTTCACTCCGGTTGTTAACAACCGCATATGATTCTAAGTTACAATCGTTGCTGCTAACAACAAACGAATCACAACTGTTGGAATTCCAAGAACACAACCCGTCAGAGAAGTCATGGTTCTTAATAATATTCAAAGCAGGAGGAAAGTCTCTTGAAGCTGCAGTGTGTTGTTCCTCCTGCAGTGAAATAGTAAACCTCAAAATGTTAAAAAATGCTTTGTTAAACTTGTTGGTTTCCTGTAATGTGGATTATACAGTTTAGAATCTGACAACCGATCGAGCCGTTTAATGCATCAACCGACATGCAAAAAAAAAAATTTGAACTTCTTTCATTTGTCCTACTTCTCTCTATCTTTAATAGCATTCATGATCAAACAACAAGAAATAACAGTCAAATCAATCTCAGACAGATGATAGTTTCTTCTATCTAGCATATCTACTACTCATCTTATCTTCCTAACAATTGCCTTGCTCTACCTAAGATCTCTGCTTAATCATCATTCTTGAATGCACACAACTATGATCCCAAATTGTTAACTGACATCTGACTGACAATGGCTGGTAAAGAAAGGCATGATGTTAACCTGGAAGCCACTAGAAGTAGAGGGTCTAATAGTAACTGAGCGTATAAGGAGATCTTTCCCTGGAGCTGGACCTTCCAAATAGAAAACAACACGGTCGGGCATATTCGATATCAAGAAAGTTCCTTCTAAATCAACCCACTTGTCTCTCGAGGCATATGTTCTGCAATTAAGTACCAATTCATTACCAATCTGTACAAGAGTTATTTCCAATTCCAAAGATATAATCATAAGAAGGGGCATACTTTCCAATGAACAAATACTCGGTAGGCGAGTCTTCATGCTCGAGCCTCACAGTAGCAAGAACCTCAGATGATTCATGAAAAGAACCAGACACACCAACACAAGCAGACACGGCATAGGTAACACCAGGAGAAACCTGACTTGTAATGTCTTGTTCAAGACCTTGCCAAGTTTCATTTCTATTAGTAATAACAGCATAGCCCCCAGAGGAATCAAAGGTTAAATCTGAGCTAAATGGGTCAGACGAAACAACAAATGCTTCACATCCATTTGGGTACCAAGATTCAGTCCCAGCAGAGAAGTCACCGTTTATAACAATGTTGGGATCCGACATGATCGTGGCCTGTACTGAAAAATGAGCAAATGGGTATCAATCTAAACTCGGATTATCATCAAATCACATCGAAAAGCTTGGTGATGAAATGGGCCAAACCCAAATTAAAAATCTCACCTTTGAGTGAAAAAGAGAAGAGAGGAGCAAGAAGAGACAGGAAGATGATTAGTTGAAGGAGGAATCTAACAGACATCAATCAGGGAGACTTGGTTCGGACAAGAAAGGTAAAAAATCTCATCGGAATATGTTTTATTTGTTTACCGTTTGGAGTCTCTCTGTTTCAATTCAATGCATTTTAATTGATCCTTGTCTTGTTTTCGAAGTTGGGTTGCTGACAGAAAAAGTCAAAATTGTGGTTTGACTCTACCAAACGAAGCAAAACAACTGAGAACTCACGATGCTTATGGCACCAGCCAAAACCAAGATGCACGGACCAGATCTGCTAGGGGCTAGGATCAACTCCAACAAAACCTCAAAAAAAAAAAACCCTTTAACTTTCCATTAATTACAAAAAGAACCCTCAACAAAACTAAATTAGAGAACTGCCCACCAAACATAATATAAATTTATAAACATACTCAAAAGAGAAACACAAAATTCATTATAAAATTGGTAGAACTGTTCAGCATGGAATTATAATTATCCTTTAAAACTTTGGAAAATATAAAAAATGGGATTTGCCTTGAATTGAATGGGATTTTTGTAAATTTTGTACATGAAGAGGGAATTTGTGAATATTTAATACTTAAAGGTTCTTTTGTTCAAATTTCCCTAGTTTATTACCTGGGCTGCAGTCTTCTAGAAGACGCAAGAGTGGCGCAAATCTGAGATTTGTGTAAGAGATGTGTTGCCGAAGAAAGAAAATGTCAATGTCGTTTCAACGACGAGAACATCTGCTGTGGGGACCGTCCCAACGAATGAAACCATCTTTCTCTTTAGATATCTGAGGTCTAAAACCCACAAGAGACCTCGATTATTACCAAAGTGGCAACCTTGATTAAACCCGCTTAAAGTTTTTAATTTCTCTTAAATTTTTCAAAGTTCTCTCTTCGTTTACTGATCATGGAGGAAGAAGACACCAAGATTCCGAGGATCAAAGAAGAAGACGGAAATGATATCGAAGGACTCGTTGTGTCAAAAGAGAAGATGAAGACGAGGAAGAAGAAGTATTGGATAGGTTGTCTCAGAGCTAAATCGGATGAGAATGGAAACGTCGATTTGACTGTGGATTTTCCTGGAGAGCGCTGTGAGCCGACTCACTTAGTCGTTATGGTCAACGGTCTCATCGGCAGGTTTCTGAGGTTTCCTTTGTTCTGTGTTTTTATTTTGTTCGATTTTGATGCTATCTTAGATGAAATTTTTGGGTTTTTTTTTTGTGGATTTAGTGCTGAGAATTGGAGGTTTGCAGCTAAGCAGATGTTGAAGAAGTATCCTCAGGAACTCGTTGTTCACTGTGAGTTTCTTCTTCCCTCCTTGATTTTTCAATTGAACAGTGTCTTTTTCTCAAGTGAAATAGCTTATTGTGATCTCATCTTGGAAGGAAGGGAGAAAGAAACACACTTTAGATTTCTGTCATGAAGATCCAATTTTATGTCTTGTTACCATGTTGGCTATTAGATTCTGTAGAAATTTGTTTGTTATAAGTTACAATCATTGCAGGCAGTAAACGGAATTCTTCAACACAGACATTTGATGGTGTTGATATAATGGGAGAGAGATTAGCAGAAGAGGTATGTATGCTCTGTCTCAAGCCTAGTTATCTTCCAGCCGCCAGTCTCATGTCCTGCTGTCTTCGTCTCAACTACAAAGGACTGGCTTTCTTTGTCTTGGTTTTAGTAGTAATATCCTAGTCTCGTTCGTGTAGGTTAGGTTGGTGATCAAACGTCACCCAAGTCTCCAGAAGATTTCCTTTGTAGGACATTCTTTAGGTGGCTTGATTGCTAGGTATGCCATTGGGCGTCTTTATGAGAAAGAATCTCGAGAAGAGCTTCCTCAAAACAGTGATGACATTGAGGATAAATACCCTATAGAGGAACCCAAAGAGAGAATCGCTGGATTAGAGCCTGTATATTTTATAACTTCTGCAACGCCACACCTTGGTACAAGAGGACATAAGCAGGTGATTCAAGAACATTTTTTTTTTTTTTTGCTTGTCGCACTCTATCAATATGTGTAAGGAAAAGTCGTTATCGTCAAGGTTGTGATGCATTAAACATACTAACAAATTCTCAGTCGATGGATTGGTTTGATATCGAGATTAAAAAAAAAAAAAAAAGTCTCTTCTCTATAAGCTTGATGCAAGTTGTATAATTTTGCAACATTAACTGATAATCTGGTTTATGGTGTGGCATTTTTAACTGCAATAGGTTCCATTGTTTTCTGGATCACATGCTTTGGAGAGGTTAGCTATCCGTATGTCGTGGCTTCTTGGTAAAACGGGGAAACATCTTTTTCTAGCTGATGGTGATGAAGGAAAGCCTCCGCTACTCCTCCGCATGGTTACTGATCGCAGAAATGTTAAATTCATGTGAGTTCATTCACTGATTTTAATTCTCTTTTCTTCTTCATACATAGCTTATTGGGTATGCATTGTGCAAACGATTTCTAATGATGTTATACTTACATCTCCTCTGCTTCTGTTAACAGCTCTGCTTTGAAGTGCTTCAATGACGTATGTAAGAAGCTAGACAGGGTGCTGATAAATGACGTATGGCTATCTAGATTCCCTGATTCATACTGTGTATATGAGCCAGGGGGGGTTTCAGATCATATGCGGTGCAGATTCCAGAAAGGTGAAGTCAATCAAAGCCACAAAAAACCTTTCAAGTTCCTGAATGTTTTGGCAGAGCACCCAGAATTCTTAAACAACTTGAGATCCTACTGGACTGAGACTGAGGAACTTTTCCAATCTACCTCAACAATATTCAGATTCTCAAAGAAGTTGAAGAACCTAAAGAAAGTACTAAACACTATGGGGAGAACAAACATGGGAAATATTGTTCAGAAAACAAAAGAAGCATTAGAGGATCTATGTCAGAAGCAATCTGCTACCTTGCTGGGTCCATCTGAAGATAATATGAGGAGTGAATCTGATGCGTACTCTAGGTGGCAAAATCTTGCAGTAGCTGAAGAGAACTACCTGAAGCAGAAGTCAAAGGTACACTGGCTGAAAGTGGGTGATAAGAATAACAGATTTTTTCATAATGCAATAAAGACTAGGCAGGCTAGGAATGCTATGAAAGAGATTTTATGTCGGGATGGAAGAGTGGTAACATCAAAGAAGGATATTAAAGAGGAAGCTGAGGGTTTTTTCAAGGATTTTTTAAATCAGACGCCTGATGACTACTCTGTCTGTTCTGTATCAGACCTGGAAGACCTGTTGGAATTTAAATGCTCAGATCACGATATTGCAGGGCTGACAAAGGAGGTTACTGATGCTGAAATTCACAAAGTCCTTTTTAGTATGCCCTCAAATAAAGCTCCAGGCCCAGACGGCTACACTTCTGAATTTTTCAAGGCAGGATGGGATGTTATTGGGAGTGATTTCCTTCTTGCAGTAAAGGCTTTTTTTGCTTATGGTTTTCTTCCAAAGGGTGTAAACTCTACAATTCTGACATTGGTGCCAAAGAAAGACCAAGCTAGGGAGATTAAGGATTACAGGCCTATATCTTGTTGCAATGTGTTCTACAAAGTTATATCCAAGATCCTAGCCAACAGATTAAAGGTACTTCTCCCAGTTTTCATCTCATCAAATCAATCTGCTTTTATTAAAGATAGATTGCTAGTGGAGAATGTTTTGCTTGCTTCTGAATTGGTGAAAGATTATCACAAGAACTCCATTGCTCAGAGTTGTGCTCTGAAGATAGATATCTCAAAAGCTTTTGATTCAGTCAATTGGGAGTTTCTTCTCAACGTTCTTCAGGCTTTGGGTT
>OVAF01001326.1:0-23408 GCA_900406245.1 Odontarrhena argentea | reverse complement strand
TTTCGGGTCGGTTCCGGGTCGGTTCCTCGGTTCCGGGTATTATGCCCAGGCCTAACTCCGACTATGTATTTAGTTTTTTGACAATCTTCACCAACTCCAAACAATATATATGAAAATAAAAACAACATAATTCGTCCTCATAATACTTGTGGTTAATGATGATTTCATCGTCTAAAATAATGGTGGCATTTTGTTTGGTGGTTTAACCCGGAATTTTGATATAAATAATATATGACAAAATTCTATAGGTCACACATTTTTTTTTTTTCATCAAAGATAACATTAATTTTTTTAGTCCATAAACCAAAATCTTTGGGTGTTCGATGTTTAACAATTTTTGTAAAATATTTCTTAATCGAGGAAAGACTCAAACTCTGCAAAAAAGAAAAAAAAAACAAGAAACACAAAATGGATTGCCGTGCCCTTTAACCTAATAGACCACCATCACTTAGCTAACAAAATAAAAAAATGGAATATGAAAACTAGTTGCAATATTTTGGTTCTATTTGGAAAATTTTTGGTATAGAAATTCCAAAATAATATTTCTAAAATAAATAAAATCCCAAAATATTGGAAGAATTTGATTGGAGGAAGCAATCAAGCACTTTGGTGTAGGCTTCATCTACCTCACAAACTGACAAAAGAGACGACCATCTCTTCATCATACACAGAGGCAAAAAAACTGCTGATTAAAACAACAATTAAAATTTATATTATCGATCTTATTAACTATTTATTAAATAAAAATAAAAAAATTAAAAAAAAAAGAAGCGAAGCGATCTCAAAATCAATCTTCAAAATTTTTGGGAGGGTGAAGGAGGGAATATAATGGCCTTTCACGTAGCTTGTCCAATTACATGGTAATTTTCTCTCTTTAACGTTTCACTATCTCTCTCTCTTTCTCTCGCTCGCTTCTCTTTGATTTGAATTTTGGTTTTGGGGGTGTAGCCGTCGGATCTGCTTTTGCTCGTTAGGGTTTTCGTTGAATCTCCGTGGAGCTAATGCGAAGGAGGAGTTTCTGAGAGATGTTAATCGAGTGGAGGATTTGCTGATTGATGATCCATGGGGTTGTTCTAAGGTTGGTACGGTTCAGGTTAGGGTTCCGAAGGTTGTTCCTCAAACGGTTAAGAATTTGGGAGTTGGAGATGGTGTTGGTGGTGGGATCGATGAATTGGCGGAGGAAGCTTCGGCGAATAAGAAGCGGGTGGCTCTTCAGAGACAAGCTGTTGTTACGGTTGAAGCTGCTGAGGATTATGCTCGGAGGTTTGAATCTGGTGTCACTGAGGTGAAATTAGTTTTTGCATTTCGTAATTGTATTTGATTACTGTTGTTTTTTGGAGAATGATATGATCATATGTTAATGTCATCGTCTACCTTAGATTGAGTTTTTGATTACTGTGCAGTTCTCGTTGAAAGATCCTGGTGGTGAGGAACTAGCTCAGTCTGGGACGAATGTAATGTGTAGAATGTGTTTTCTAGGAGAAGGAGAAGGAAGTGAGAAAGCAAGGAGGATGATTTCATGTAAAACTTGTGGGAAGAAGTATCATAAGAATTGTTTGAAGTCTTGGGCTCAACATAGAGGTACTTACGATATTTTAATTCGTTGCTGTCCTGTTTTTAGGTTTGCTTAAGGTTTCTTTTGGGCTAATTAGTGTGAGTTGCAGATTTGTTTCATTGGAGTTCGTGGAGTTGTCCCTCGTGCCGGGTTTGTGAGGTCAGTGGAGTTTGTTTCCACTTTCTTGTTTTCGTGATTCTGATATCTGTTGCATTTGAATTTTGTACGCTGTCTTGTAAATAGACTTTTCTTTTGCACTTGAGAAGCTGTGGATAAACGACACAGTTGGTTTTTTATCTTAAAACTCATTTACTAGTGTAGAACTGCTAGCCTAACTGCATAGAGTCTCCTTAGATTTTCAAACTTGTCTCACTGACTGAGTCTTACCCTCCTTAGGTCTGCCGTAGAACTGGAGATCCTAACAAGTTTATGTTCTGCAAAAGGTGTGATGGTGCTTACCATTGTTATTGCCAACATCCTCCACACAAGGTACCTAACAGATATATTGTTCATGTGATTATCTTTGAAACTTAATTAATGTGGCTTATATAATTTTTATTTGGACCGCACAGAATGTAAGTTCTGGGCCATATCTATGCCCAAAGCATACAAGATGTCACAGCTGTGATTCTACTGTCCCTGGAAATGGCCTAAGTGTCAGGTATACAATGTTAATCTTTGGCAGGATACGTCAGTCTTAGAAGTGAGCAAAACAAGACATATTATTTGGCGAGTTAATGAATTGCAGAAGGATTGACCTCTTTTTTAATGTAACAGGTGGTTTCTATCATATACTTGCTGTGATGCTTGTGGCAGATTGTTTGTTAAGGGAAATTACTGCCCTGTATGCTTAAAGGTATTTTTGTAAAGCGAAAACGAGTCTAAGCACTTTGTAATGCGCAATGCTCATAGCTACCCCTTTAGTGTTGCATTAACCAGGTTGCTTGTCTTGTAGGTGTATAGGGATTCAGAATCAACGCCGATGGTGTGCTGTGATATCTGTCAACGCTGGGTACATTGCCACTGCGACGGAATAAGGTTCTTCATCATTAGATGCTATCTTGGTTGCATCACTAAAGCTGTATATATGCACCCCAAAATTTATTTCGGTTCTTTTGGAAACTGTCACGCAGTGATGAGAAGTATCTGCAGTTTCAAGTTGATGGAAAACTACAATATAAATGTGCCACATGCCGTGGGGAGTGTTATCAGGTATGTCTGTCCTGTTGTTTATACCCTTGCATCTTAGTTTCTCCAATCATTCTTCTTCTTTCTAATTATCTTATTATATAGTGCTTGTAGAGCTTGGGGTTTCCTTTGGGATGGGAAGATGATTTAATAGTTCGGTTTGCTAGTGTGTGGATCAGATTAGTTTTTTTGATAATTAAATTCTATCTTGGTTTCTCAGGTGAAAGATCTTCAGGATGCAGTTCAAGAACTTTGGAAGAAGAAAGATGCGGTAGACAAAGACTTGATTGCTAGTTTAAGAGCTGCTGCTGGTTTGCCAACAGAGGAAGAGATATTTTCTATATTCCCGTTTTCAGATGATGAAGAAATTGGACCTGTATCTGGGCGCTCACTTAAGTTCTCTATTAAAGGTTTGGTGGAAAATTCACCTAAGAAAAACAAGGACTATGGGAAGAGCTCTCTAAATAAAAAGCATGGTAGTAATAAAGGTAGTCACAATAAGTTAGACCCACAACAAGATTCAGAAGTTCATCGGGGGATTAATTATGAGAGACGCAGACTTAGTGGTGCTAAAATCGATAATGTGGGGTTTCAGATAAATGAACGATCTGATGTTCATTCTTCTGTAGCTGGAATTTGCTCAACACATGAACCCAAGATTGTAAAACACAAGAGGGTTGATGATGTTATGGTGACCGATGAGGAAAGACCGTCAAGGATAGTCAGAATAAAGTGTAGCAAGCCTCATGATTCTGATAGCGAAGATATCCAAAGGAATGCAGGTAAGGAGAAATCTGTGAAGACAAAGAAGTTGGTCATTAATCTCGGTGCTAGGAAAATAAATGTCAGTGATTCTTCAAAGTTCAGTGTTGTATCTCATCTACCAAAGAACAAAGATCAGTCTTCTTCGGGTGGTATGTTACAATCTTTTTTTTCAGTACACAACTACATATACATACACAAATATGTTCACATATAAATTAGCTGGACAACGATTTGAACATTTACAAAGTCTATAGTTTATCTAACCTTCTGCCAGTGTTGCACTTCTGCAGGGGATAAAGTTAATCAGACTGGCGAAGTACGAACCCTGAAGATTTCTGGAAAGTTTGGGAAAACTAAATCTGAAGAAAGTAAAGATACATTTGGGTTGACCACACAGTTCCCTGCATCAACAAGTGAAGGAAATCATGGGGATGACAAAACATCCGTCTCAACATCTTTACGGAAAGAAACAAGACCTCTGCTGAAATTCAAACTCAGGAAACCTAATCCAGGAGATCAGACATCTTCGGTTACAACGCAGTCTGAGGATGAAAAGCTGAGTGTGGCAAAGGGTCAAAGATCAAAGAGAAAGAGACCTTCAAGCTTAGTGGACAAGGCTTCTTCAAAGGAAGACGGTGAAGCCACAACACATTCTCATCACGCTAGCTCTGGGAACGATGAAATGATGGATGCTAACTGGATTTTGAAGAAGCTGGGTCAAGATTCAATAGGAAAGAGAGTGGAAGTCCATGGATCGCAAAACTCATGGTAAGTTTGATCATTTTAACTTACTAATCTTGTGTGGGGCTTGCTTCTTGATCAAAATCCAAACGTCTTAAACTTATAATACCATTCCCTGTTGAAGGCATAAGGGAACAGTGACAGACATTGCTGGAGACACGTCGACGTTGTCGGTTTCTCTAGATGATGGAAGCATCAAGACATTTGAACTTGGAAAGCACAGCGTTCGTTTCATACCGCAGAAGCAAAAGAGGTCGAGGAGTTGACGGGACCATTGATCAGCGTTTTAGTCACTGACTTTTTGCGTGTGAGCCACGGATATTATCTTGAGTGTTGGGGCGTTTTAAGCTGTTTTTGGTGGTAATTATCAGGAAGCCGGAAACGTCAAACCTTGTAGATATTACTTGTGATATTGAAGGTAGGCAGGTAGCTATGATCTTGTTAAGGCTCATTTTGTTTTTTTTTTGTAACTCTTTACTTGTTTATACTTTTTGCAGACTTATGTAACAATTTGTTTAAATTCAAGTATGTCATAAATCTCCAGATCTTTTCTGTTACTAAATAGCAAAATATGGTATTACCATTTACAAAAGCGAAATTAAACAGGGGGTGGTGGCAAATCAATAAGAAGCCAAAAGCCAACACAATCATCAGAATCCAAGTCATCTTGAATTGCAAGAAAATGTAAACCCCCACTAGCTTTCTTTGCAGATTCCCAAGCTTCGGCTTCATCAGTGGTAACAGGCGTCTTCTTGTAAGTTGCATAGACATACCTTGTCGAAATCCCAACAGCTAGAATCAAGCATCCTTTCGAACTGTCTGCTTCTATCGAACATACCTCAAGCCCATTCATCCATGCTATAAATGACCATGTATAAAGTCAGGATCAAAAACTAACTTGTTATGATAGTTTAGCAAGAAGCCACACTCTTACCTGCTAGCGGTTTGGCTCGTGAAGAAGCAACAGAGAGACCCGGAATCAGTGTATTCTCATCAACCTCAATGCCAAGCAAATCCAAGTCCAAGCTTGCACCAAACACAAACTTCTCATCAAAACATGATATCTCTTCCCTAACAGCTGAGTAAGGTAACTGAACAAATGCCCATTTCTCCCCAAACAAATTCTCCGGAAGATTCATAGGAAACGGATTATCCAAAGACAGAAGAGGCAATGATCCCTTCTGGAAACCGGGATGACGTGTATACACAGTGTCATAACGTTCTTGCAACCACAGAAACAGAGACAAACACTGCAACAAAACACACAAACTTAGCTTACTTATGAAACTTGCTCTAATCTAAAAGAAATAAACAATGTTACTCACCCGTTTACTAGGTACTGACTTTATAGCAAGCTCTTTACAAGCTTTTGTGATAATAGTTTGCATCTGTGACCTACAAAATCAACTTCAACCATTACATTACATTTCTAGAAGAAAACTTAAGTCCTTTTAAGATTGTCTTACTCACCTGAAGAACCGAATCTTCTGTGGAAGAGGAACACCTAAGTCTTCTGTGATGGAGACTATTGCATCTTTGAGAGTAATACTGTTGATAACATTGTTGGGGAAGTACTTAGTGACTTGAAGCGAGAGTGAAGCATCACAAACCACAAGCTCCCAAATCTTTTTCCCTCTAGAATCAAGTATTGGTCTCGAGCAAAAATCCAATTCCCACTCTTTTATACCCTCGGCATCAGAATCAGGATCTAGATAACTCAGCTCTGACGTTGGATCATCTTCTTCCTCTACTTCGTTATTAACTATCTCTTCTTTAGTAACCGAAACTGGGCTCTCAGGTAAGGATTTAGAGACGAAACGGCTGCGTTTTAATAGGGTTTGGGAAGAGGAGAGATGGGTTTTGATGGGTTTGGTGAAAGAAGAGCATTTGGAGATTCTGGGAAGTGATGGTGTTCGGATTCGAGTGGTGTTGAAGCTTAGCGTTGCCATTGAAAGGACGAAGCTTTAGAGAAGAGTAGACGAAGAAGAAGAGATAATTTATCCATTTCGGTTGGTCCTTTCTTAGCCACAATTCTTTTTACGAAATTTGAATATAAAAAAAATATATATTATTTTTTAGCAAAAGCTATACTGAGTTAGTGACAAAAGAATAAAACAGAGCTAAGTTTTAAAAAAACAGGTTTTGTAAAAATTTGATGATGAGGAATGGTATTGAGCTATTATTGAGACAAGTTCGAGTGATACCTCAACGTTCAGTTTCTTCTAGCTTGAGTGTTCGTCCTCAGTTTTGCACATCTTCTTCTTCTTCCTCGCCAAGTTCGAAGCTATTTATTGGAGGTTTGAATGAGTTTTTTAGCATATGAAAGCACTAAAATTTACATGATAATGATGGGTTTTTATTCTCGTTGCAGGTTTGTCATGGTCTGTTGATGAGCAATCGCTGAAAGATGCCTTCTCTTCCTTTGGGGAGGTTTCAGAAGGTAATCGTCGTTTATAGAGTTCTCTAGGTGTTCGATAGAATGTCTGAATGAGCCTTTCTTTATGAAAATGGATGGGACTTTCGAGTATGTATCGGTTGATGTGGTTGTTTGTTTTATGACTTACTCGTAAAATGTTACCATTGTCTTATATGGAGAGTTTGATGTGTTTTCAGTTAGGATTGTGTATGACAAAGGAACTGGGAGATCCAAAGGATTTGGTTTTGTTGATTTTACAAAGGAAGATGATGCTCTGTCTGCGAAAGATGCCATGGATGGAAAGGTAAAAAAAGCAAAGATGGATTGGTCATTGGTGTTGCTATCACTATGAGTGTTCTCAAGTGTGATTTCTTTGTTACAGGGGTTATTGGGTCGGCCATTGAGAATAAGTTTTGCACTTGAAAGAGTGCGTGGTGGTCCTGTGGTTGTTCCGCGTTTTGGGAGATCCAAGAGAGGCAGAGAATGAGTTTTCAAGTGATGGCAGCATCTCGTAGGGATCTTCCAAAGACACTTAGCCATCGAGAATACAACTTGGACTTGAAAGAGTGCGTGGTGGTCTTGTTGTTGTTCCGCATCGTGGGAAACCGAAGAGAGACAGAGTATTCAAGGGATGGCAGCATTAAGTAGGAATCTTTCAAGCCTTCTTACTGATTCTCGAGAGTCAGTATTATTATATATGCTCATGGTTGGGTCTTTGGTTTAGCTGTTGGTATACATTCTAATATCAGATTATACGATATCAAAATCTACAGTGTAACTTACAGATGTTGGAAAAACTGTTTGAGATAAGGATTTTACACAGAGATGAAGAGTAGCTTATGACTTGTACTATATAGCTAACTAATGGAGTGTTAAATTTGGATGCGCCAATGATTGAGATAAAACACATTATTGGCTTTTATTAATGATGGAGAAGAAAAAAAGAATATGATTTTGCAGGTGAGATCCCTTCAGGTTTGTTTTTAACTCATCGGCATGGGTTTGTTCTCTAAAAAGGATCTGAAAACAATAAAGGCTTGACGGGGGCGGTGAAGAGGCACTTCATGACCAGCTCCTGCTACTGTCACTAATGTAAGCCCTTTGTACACTTGACTCCATCCACCTACCTACAATTTACAATGCAAGGCCTCCAAATCAGCTTTCTGATTCTGCATAGTTACTAACATGAGAAAGTTCTAAATTTTCTTACCTTTCCATTATTGTACCACGGATACCAGTTTGTGATGGTGGCTAGCTTCAGTGCATCTATAGAGTATCGAGTTGCGGTTATAGGAACAACTGCATCTGTATCTCCACTGCATATTTATGTAAGGGAGATTGATCAAGCAACCTTCATTTGCAGATAAAACTTTGCAAGACATTATCTATAAAACGTTTCATATAAAAGTTCTGTACAAATTGGTACCTAAAGACCCATATCTTGAGACCTGCAGTAATCAGTTCTCTGTATATAGGAAGCATAGAAACAGGAGAATCTGTCCAGTAGTTTCCTACAATGTCACTGCAAGTGACAATAATAAAACTCAAAATATTCAACCACAAAGTATGTATATGTACCTTTGGAGACAATCAGAACTATAACTTCTTTAACTGACCTGCATGATTTCCAAGGGTAAGGTAAGCGAGTGACATTCGCGTGTAGAGCCTTTTGAACTTCCACTTGGTTAAAGTAGACATTCGAATATCTCTCTGTACAAGGATCATAAGCTCTTGACATCCATGGCTGAGGTTTCAATACAAAGAGGAGCATATTAGCCCATACAAACAAAAAGGTACCAATCGGAAATGCTTTTTGTCGTTTGATACTTACATAGCGACCCTTTAAGAATCTCTTTAGCTGTACAGTACTGTTGCACGGTTTGGTGAAAATGCTATACGGATCAATATTTCCTTGCTCTAGTTCAGCATTTCTCAGAGCCATCATACACCGAAGTGAAGGATGCTGGGATGAAACTGAGTAGCACGCGTTCTTTAGTTGATGATAAGTAGAATCAGATATGAGACCGTGATTCCACCAATATTCGAATGTTCCTATATAATCATGATAATCATCTGTAACAGCATTTCCCACCTGAATAAGCAGATCTTTAAAACTCCCAAACTTCTACTTACAATCTTGTAAAAAGTCTGAAACTGTTTACAATCTTTACCATAAAACCTTTGAGGTTCAAAGCCGGGGTCTTGAAGCCCTTGTTTCTTTCGTGAACAAGCTTAGACAACTGAGGAACAAAATGACCTGATGGAGACAGAGGGACTCAAGACTAAACATAAGCCACATTTGTAATTGATAAGAAAGCTTGGAATAGAGATTTTTATACCTGCATAGCTTTCTCCAACGACGTAAAAATCTCTATGCTTGTATTGTGGAAACCTCTCAAACCAGTTGACAAGAAATCTATATGTATCTTCAGCTACAGATTCATCAAGACAAAACACCAGTCAAACTCGCAGAGTATCAGAATTAGGTAAGAGAAAGCACAAAGATTCAAAGAGTAGAACCAGTTCTCTGATCACCGGTGTTGTAATAATCTGAAGTTGTGTTTGAATATGAGAAACCAACTCCAGCTGGAGACTCTAAGAACAGCAGATTTGCCACTGAGTGAAAAAAACAGAAACTAAACTGAATCAAGATAATGAAAAAAATGAGCAATTAATGTATGGTTTCAGATTTAGAAATTTCTTACATTTATTCCAAGCATAAAGTTTAGGATGAAGAGTTTTGCCATCAGAGCCAACACGAAAAGGACCAACTTCTTCAGCAGCACCATAAGCAACAGAAGAACAACCTGGACCTCCATTGAGCCAAAGAACCAAAGGTCTAGACTTTGGATCACGGTTCAGTGGAGATTCGACCAACCAGTAGAACAAAGCTCTTCCACGTGCTTCATTCACAGTGATGTAACCCGAGTACTGTCTGAAATCAACTTTACTAGGTTGTCCAGGTAATTCGATGATTCTGTCTCTCTTTTGTTCTTCCACATAAGAAGATGCACCACAACATGAAGAGAAAATGAGTAAGAGGGAGATTATTAGAAGAAGAGAGTAATCCATGAGATCAGATCTAAGAGATTTAGATCTAGAAACTCTGGATTCCTCAAGATTTGGAGATTTTAGAGAGACTGCTGAGTGTGGGACATTAAATTCTCAGGAAGTCAAAGTTACAGTTACTTAACTGAACTGTGTGCTACTGACATAAGCTACACAAAGTGAATCACTTGATTTAAAGAAAACGAAATTGGCTACAAAAGGTCAAATTTTTATATATCTGTGAAGCTATTACTAATTTTAGTAGTTAGATTACTTTAATTACTAATATAATCTAAAAGAACTGTATATGCAGCATAATGAAAATATCCAAAATTTAATCATATTGGATTATAGGAAGAAAAAGAACTTTTTACTTTCCAAACCATTTGGTATTTTAGCTCAGAAATTCTCTTACGATGATGGACTTGACCTGACATTGTTTTTGGTGTGACATGAGCATGCCTGATTTTTCATAGGCTGGAATTTGCTTGGGAGATTCGATTACATGCCTTTCTGGAAAAAATATTATTTTGTCTATTTATAACTTTTTGGTATTTTTCCGAGAAATCCTTTTTGACTAATGGACTATCCAAAATTTGACTGTAAAGTAAAAATATATTATTATGGTAATTTTTTCCTTAATATTGTAGGACGGCTTTCATCAGAAATTCAAAAACAAATATACACATATAATTCTATGGTAGCATAGTAGGTTATGTAAAATAAGAAAAACAATTACACACTTGTTACATTACATATCATCCTGCTTCTTTGGCTTGTATTTCCATCTTTTAAATATAAAGAAAATACAAGAATCTCGATGAAAGCCACCTAATCAATACTACAACATCATATATTGCTTAAATAACTATAAATCCATCAATGAATTCAAAGACTGCAGAATAAAGATGACTAAAACTAAGTAAATGAATTGAAGTCTTCTATAAAAGAAATATGAGAAAGTCAATTAATTTCAAAACAATTTTTTTTTCTCTTAAATTATAAGTAAAATGAGTGAGAGTTTTTAGCTGTCATATGACTTATATTAACTCATCAGTTAATGCATCGAGTGTTACCTTGTAAAATAAAATAAAAATGTAGTAATCAAAACAAAAAGGCCAGAAAATGAAATCTCTTGAAACATAGGGGTTAGATCATAAATAAAGAAATTAAGATGACCAAAACATAAAGAAGGAAACTAGCGCGCATGACATGAGAAAGAGAAAAATTTACAGTTCGTCAATGTCCCAACCCAAAATCTTAGTTGTGTCTGGTCTCTTTTTGTTGTATTTTCCGGTTAATAATTTATGATTTTAATAAATTATCAATATTAAATTAACAACTGTATTAAGGCTGGCATCGAATCTTTAACTCATCTCGAATCCTTACAAAAAAACAATTTCTTGAAAATTAAAACCCTAAAATTCTTAATTTCTTTCCCTCGTAAATGGATCGGTTTCCTTGAGTAGCAATTTGTTCGTTTGACGAAGGAAGAAGACGAAGAAGAAGATGGCGCGTCAAATGACGTCATCTCAGTTCACAAAATCAAAGACCCTCGACAACAAATATGTAAACTTTTGCACTTTCTTGAATTTTGGGGGTTTTTAGCTATTTGAAATTGGAAATGCTGAATCTTTGTGGAAATGTGTCTGTTTTATTGATCTTGGTGAGCATAAAGTTTGGATTTTTTTGGACTTTTGGGCGCAGATGCTGGGAGATGAAATTGGGAAAGGAGCTTATGGGCGAGTTTATATAGGATTAGACTTGGAGAATGGTGATTTTGTGGCTATTAAACAAGTCTCTTTGGAAAATATTGTTCAAGAGGATCTTAACACCATTATGGTCTGTTATCTGTTCTTGCTTCTATGGATTACATGTGGTTTCTCTCATCTCCTTACCACTGATTTACTCCTGCTTTTACATTTTGTTGGTTCTCGGCTGTTGCGGATGATTTCCTCCAGCAAGAAATCGATCTGTTGAAGGTACCTTCTTTAGCTACTAGGATTGGTTTGCATATGCATTTTGTCCTCTGAGTTGTGGAATTAATTGTTATGTGTTTAATGGTTCTCGGCTGTTGCGAATTGTGCATTTTAGCCTCCGTGAGCTTATGTGTACTCTACCACCTCATGAATGTTGGCTTAATCTCGTTAGTTATGCTGGTGAAGATGTAGTCTTCCTCTATGCCTTCTAAGATGAGGATATTTTTATGCAGAATTTGAATCATAAAAACATTGTGAAGTATCTTGGATCGTTGAAGACTAAGACTCACCTTCACATTATTCTGGAGTAAGTCATACATTTGTGTGTTATTCTGGTCCACACTGGACTATGGCCCTGAAATTCAAAGTTCAATTATGTGTTTGCAGGTACGTTGAGAATGGCTCTCTTGCAAACATTATTAAACCAAATAAATTTGGACCTTTTCCAGAATCATTGGTCACTGTTTACATTGCACAGGTCCGTATATATCCTTTTCTACCTCAGTTAGCTTTCTAAAAAAGTTGTTTACTAACTAGTGAATACAGGTCTTGGAAGGTTTAGTATATCTGCATGAGCAGGGTGTCATACATCGTGATATCAAAGGTGCAAATATTTTGACGACGAAGGAGGTGTGTTTCTGTACCCTGTGGATCTTATTAGTTATTCTCACGCCTTTGGCACTTTTTTTGTATACTGGGATGCACAAGATTCTTCTAGGCTATTATCCTGTAGATATTTGACTACTCATAATTCAGGGTCTTGTTAAGCTTGCTGACTTTGGAGTTGCCACTAAACTAAACGAGGCAGATGTTAACACTCACTCGGTGGTTGGAACTCCTTACTGGATGGCTCCTGAGGTACACCTTTAATAATATATGTTTAGGTCTTTGATCATCATATTCCGTATAGGTTAGTTTTGTTATGTAATTTTTACAACTGGACTTTGTTGTTGTTTTGACAGATGCATATTATTCTTTCCTTCAGACCACTTTTAACTGATAACGTATGTACTGACAAATACCCAAATTTTGTTTCAGGTCATTGAAATGTCAGGAGTTTGTGCTGCTTCTGACATTTGGAGTGTTGGATGCACTGTTATCGAACTTTTGACATGTGTGCCTCCTTACTATGATCTGCAACCCATGCCAGCCCTCTTTCGTATAGTTCAGGTTATTTCAACATTTTACGAGTTTGCTTTAACTCAATAACATTTAGGTGTCTCTCCTGGTATGCAAAGCTGTTAGCCATTAATATTAAACTATTGACTTTTCTTGTTTCGTTGCAGGATGATAGCCCTCCTATTCCTGATAGTCTTTCTCCAGATATTACAGACTTCTTACGACAGTGTTTCAAGAAGGTATAATTTGCTGCAATAGTGTTTCATCAATCTACCTATTGCTGTACTGAACCTAGGCACTTATATAATATCTCGTATCTACATCATATTTGTATCTTGCATAGTACAGGATTCCAGGCAGAGGCCTGATGCGAAGACACTGCTCTCACACCCTTGGATACGGAATTCTAGACGAGCATTGCAGTCATCACTTCGGCATAGTGGAACCATCAGGTTAAAGCCCGTGTATCTTACTTTAAGTTAAATATTTCCTCGCTCCCATTAACCTGTAATGCTGTCCTTGGGTACTTCATACTTTGCAGATATAAGGATCCCGCTTCAAGTTCAGAGAAGGATGATGAAGGTAGTCAAGATGTAGCCGACAGCCTTTCAGTAGAAAAAGTGGGGATATCAAAAACTGTACGATTCCTCAGCTCAACTTTATCATCAATTAATATTTTTGAGATGGAGATACAAAATTTAGAGATGAGTAATGCATTAAAGCTAGAGATGAACTGTACTAAAGGTACTGATCCAGTGATTTTTTTCTTTTTTGTCCAGAACTCGAAAAGCAAATTACCTCTAGTCGGTGTGCCGAGTTTTAGGTCTGAGAAAGATCAATCTTCATCTAGTGATCTTGGTGAAGAAGTAACAGATTCAGAAGATGATCTTATGTCAGATCAAGTTCCTACGTTATCTATCCATGATAAGTCTTCTCTTCAGTCCGGTACCTGCAGTATTTCTTCGGATGCAAAGGGGACATCTCAAGATGTGTTAGAGTTTCATGGGAAATCTGAACACGGTGAAATACCTGGAAATCTTGAAACGGAAGCTTCTGAATGTAGAAGGAATACTTTAGCGAAAAAGCAGGTTCGAAAAGAGTGTTCCAGCCAGGTGGATCAGAAGTCACAAAGTTTTAGCCAAAAAGGTGAAAATCGCGGGATTCGAAAGGTTAGTTGTGTTGTTACGTCATTCTTGTTCTAGCACTTTCTTAGATAATTATGGTCAATCATAATGGAGTATACTATGCTTTGTATGTCGTATTAATTGATAAGTTCCTCTTTCCTTACTGATAAAAACAGAACAGTTTACTGAGCTTGTATTGTATTAGATACTTTTATTATGGTGTATTCAACTCTTCCAAGCTTAGAAGATTCTGTAGTGAGATAGATTTTTGTTGTTTGTTGTGCCTTGGTTATGCTGTTGATGGCTGCCGTATACTGAATTGAAGACTTGGAATCTGACTAGACTGTTATGCTTGTTATATATATCTTAAAGGCTGTGAAGACTCCCTCTAGTTTTGGTGGGAATGAACTGACTAGATTTAGTGATCCTCCTGGGGATGCTTCTTTGCATGATTTGTTTCATCCATTGGATAAAGTTCCTGAGGGAAAACCAAATGAAGCCACAACATCGGTGCCTACTTCAAATGTCAATCAGGGAGATTCTCCTGTCGCAGATGGTGGTCGGAATGATCTGGCAACAAAGTTGAGGGCTAGAATTGCTCAGAAGCAAATGGAGGGTGAAACGGGGAATTCAAATGATGGTGGTGATCTTTTCCGCTTGATGATGGGCGTTTTGAAAGATGATGTTATTGACATTGATGGCTTGGTATGCACTGTCTCAAGTATGCAGGCTTTATCATTCTAGTAGTATACCCTTAACATATTTTCGTATCTTGTTTCCCAGGAATTTGATGAAAAAGTTCCTGCGGAGAACCTTTTTCCTCTGCAGGTATTCTGCAAATTTTTTATCTCTTAAGTTTTTGGCAATCTTACACCATTTTAGAATGAAAAAGGAGCCATGGCTTCTCAACTCAGTTTTAGCCATGTCCATTGTTTTTCTGTGATTCCAAATTAGCATTAACTGGTTTAAATTTATAGGCGGTCGAGTTCAGTAGATTGGTGACCTTCTTGAGGCCAAATGAATCAGAAGAGGCAATAGTTACTTCCTGTCAGAAACTTGTTGCCATGTTTCGTCAGAGATCTGAGCAGAAAGCAGTATTTGTGACACAGCATGGTTTTCTTCCTCTAATGGATCTACTTGATATTCCCAAGTCTCGTGTATGTTTATTTGTCATTAAGCAGGTTTTTTGCTAATGTCAGTTCAATGTGAATTTCGACTGGCTTATGCTTCTGAATCTGTTCTGTTCTTTTCAGGTTATATGTGCCGTGCTGCAGCTGATAAATGAAATTATTAAGGATAATGCGGCTTTCCAGGAGAATGCATGTCTCGTTGGTCTCGTAAGTGTTACTTTACATTTGGTTGCTATCTTGGTGAATCATCAGTAGTTCCTTGCTATATTTAGTTGAGTGGATTTTGCCAATTTGTTGTATCAAAAGCTCGTGTCTACATTTCTACCTTAAATGTCAAACATCGTTTTCAACAGCTAACACCATGATCTTGGCAAAATTCGTAGATAATTAATCATGGTGGTGTTATCTTATCACTTTAGTTATCATGATGCTCTCAAGTAGTCAAAACTATTTTCTTTGATGTGACAATGGAATTTGATTATTTCAAGTGAAAATGGCAGATTCCTGTGGTAATGAGTTTTGCTGGTCCTGAGAGGGACCGTTCACGAGAAATACGTAAGGAAGCAGCTTACTTCTTGCAGCAGCTTTGTCAGTCAAGGTTACTATAAAATATATTTATCACTTTCTCTCCCTTCGTTTTCTTTTCTGTAAGTCATCGAGTTGATTTGGTGGCTTTCTTTACAGCCCCTTAACTTTGCAAATGTTCATAGCTTGCCGTGGAATACCCGTTTTGGTGGGATTTCTTGAAGCTGATTATGCCAGATACAGGTGGGTACAGCTTACCATCTTCTTATGGTGTCTGGGCTGTTTTAAACATATCTATCTTTCTATTATATTCTACTGATTTTAGCTTTTTTGTCCAGGGAGATGGTTCACTTAGCTATTGATGGGATGTGGCAGGTATTTAAACTCAAAAGATCGACCCCGAGAAATGATTTCTGTCGTATAGCTGCAAAGAATGGAATTCTTCTTCGGCTGATCAACACTCTTTATAGCTTGAACGAGGCCACTCGACTGGCTTCTATGTCAGGGGGCACACTGATTGCGGATGGTCAAGCTCCACGAGCAGTCTCAGACCAACTTGACCCTTACAGTCCTATTTTTGAGACTTCACTCAGTGCGATTGATCAGCCTGATTTATTCAAAACTAGGCATGGGGGTGGTGAAGAGCCTTCTCGTGCTTCAATTTCAAATTCTCGACGATCAGATGTCTATCAACCTGATGCCTTCCATTCAGATGGTGATAGGCCTAGATTAAGCTGTGTTGCACCGGATGCACTACTGTCTGGTGCAGAAGATGTTAGACAACAACATCGGATATCTCTCTCGGCCAATAGAACTTCGACTGATAAACTTCAGAAACTGGTGGAGGCTGTGTCGAATGGTTTTCCTATTACTCAGCCTGAACAAGTTCGACCTTTGCTTAGTTTGTTGGACAAAGAACCCCCTTCAAGACATACTTCTGGTCAACTTGATTATGTTAGGCACCTCACAGGCATGGAGAGACATGAAAGTAGACTTCCTCTTTTGCATGCATCAAACGAAAAGAAAACCAATGGAGACTTGGATTTTCTGAGGGCTGAATTTGCAGGTAAGTTTCAAAGTTTTATGTTAAGGACATAGTTTATGGATTTTTTTGTTTGCGTCTTATCATTACATTGTTTCTTCAGAGGTCTCTGGACGCGGAAAGGAAAATGGAAATCTTGATTCTATGACTAGATTCTCTAAAACGATGACGAAGAAGGTTATGGCTATTGAAGGAGGAGCGTCTACGTCTGGTATTGCATCTCAGACAGCATCTGGAGTACTGTCAGGTTCGGGTGTTCTAAATGCTAGACCTGGAAGTGCCTCATCATCTGGTTTACTTGCCAATATGGTCTCTACGCTGAGTGCAGAGGTGGCAAAGGAATACTTGGAGAAAGTGGCTGATCTGCTTCTTGAATTTGCTCGAGCTGATACAACGGTTAAATCATACATGTGCAGCCAAAGCTTACTCAGTCGTCTTTTCCAGATGTTCAACCGTGTAGAACCTCCTATTCTGTTAAAGGTGCTTTCTCTGGCCAAACTTGGATGTGTTGTTTAGAGGATCTTCAGGTCACATGATTACAGTGCCTTTTGTTTTTCCAGATACTGGAGTGCACAAATCATTTATCCACTGATCCAAATTGCCTGGAGAATCTTCAGCGTGCAGATGCAATAAAGCACTTGATCCCCAACCTCGAGCTTAAGGATGGGCATCTTGTGTATCAGATCCATCACGAGGTTACCTTCTTGACTTTCATAGAGATACTTCTTGTCTAGTATGCTGTATGTAAGATAGATTCTAGTCTTTATATCATATACTGTAAAGTCAAACTGAAACTGTGAATTTTATGTAGGTACTTTGTGCACTATTCAACCTGTGCAAGATTAACAAGAGGAGGCAGGAACAAGCGGCTGAAAATGGGATCATTCCGCACTTGATGCTTTTTATCATGTCAGATTCTCCTCTGAAACAATATGCGTTGCCACTACTATGTGATATGGCTCATGCATCTCGGAATTCAAGAGAGCAGTTAAGAGCTCATGGTGGTCTGGATGTTTACCTGAGTTTGCTCGACGATGAATATTGGTCCGTGATAGCCTTGGATTCAATTGCTGTTTGCTTGGCACAAGATAATGACAGCCGCAAAGTGGAGCAGGCGTTGCTCAAGAAAGATGCTATTCAGAAATTAGTTAACTTCTTCCAGAGCTGCCCTGAGAGACATTTTGTGCACATATTAGAGCCATTCTTGAAAATTACCACGTATGTCTCTCTCCTTATTTTAACAGATCATCTCACAAAATGCTTAAGTTAGAACTATTAGTGAAGTTGCCACTTACTTCTTTAGAGCTCTGATATTGAGTGTTGGAGCTAATCCCTTTGCTTCTTGCATCCAGGAAATCATCTCGAATCAATACGACATTAGCTGTAAATGGATTGACTCCGTTACTTATTTCAAGACTAGACCACCAAGATGCAATTGCTCGACTTAACCTCCTGAAACTCATAAAGGTAATGAATCAGGAGGTCATTTGATTAATTTATCCAAGTTCTCTCTTATCTTGTTCTATGTGTTGAGCGTTTGGTTTTGGCTATCATTTAAATTAGGCTGTTTACGAGCACCATCCAAGACCAAAACAACTGATCGTAGAAAACGATCTCCCTCAGAAACTGAAGAATCTGATTGAAGAGCGACGAGATGGACAACGATTGGGAGGACAAGTTCTGGTGAAACAAATGGCAACATCGCTCCTCAAAGCACTTCACATCAACACTGTCTTGTAAGAGTCCAAAACCAACCTCGCCCTTGGGACTGTACATTTATTCCCATTTTTGCTGTACCTTCTTCTTCTTCTTCTTTTCCATTTACAACAGATATGTAATTGTTGGGTTGTGTGGCTCTCTTGTGTTTTTAGTCCCCCAGAGATGCCCACACACTTGGTTTTTGTAATATATTCCTCAAAATGGCAAATTTAGAGGATTTTTGTTTTTGCCATAATTGATCTTTTCTTATGTTGACGTGATGATCTGATATAAATGATTGACAAATGTCTGATATAATGATCACATTTGAAGTAAAACTTCATCTACTATTCTCGCTTGAAAACTAGATGTATGATCATATGATCTTACTACTGGTCCAAACATGGACACTGATATTCAATACTCTATATATACAAATAATGACCAAATCACAAATACATAAAGAAAAGGACTGAAATCGATCAGCGAGTTACTGCGTAGTTCTTGGGGAATCAAAAGTGATCAAGTGCAAAGTGGGAAAACACGTCCTTGAGTGTCCAAGTTCACATTGGAGCAAGAGGCTTTGGAGACATCTTGTTGAGTTTGGTCGACCAATTTAACGTTCTGCATTGCAATGCCTTGACATGGTACGCTCTTGCTGCACTTAAAATTAACAGCTATAGGTCTTGAACTCGTCCCTTGTATGTTTTTGTATAACACATTGCTCACTTGCACCGCCGATTTCTGTCAAATATCACACCTCGTGAGTTTAACCATACCAATTGTGTTGAAAAGATTATATGCTTCGATTCAAAACCTGTTCGGGACATGCTTGAGGACGATCACAATAGTCCTGGTTGATGATTATTGGGTTTGTAACGTTTCTCATAACAATGTCTTGGAATATGATGTTCTTTGCCATTCCATGTCCTCCCTTAATTTTCATGTACATTAAGATTAATACTACTTAATAAACAATGTTTTTGTTTAAACTTCAACGTAATAATACTATTTCTTGTAATGGAAAAATGTTGACTTGAGAGATCTAGTGTTGAGGAAATACCTGCCAAGTCTTGATTCTAACACCATTAGTGGTACCAATAAGAGTTGCTTTGTTGACTACCACATTTGAAACATAAGCTTCTGAGTTATCTTCTCCCAAACTCCCAATACTATTAATAAATAAATAATATATCAATAATAACATCTCTGGTTGAAGTTGATAAATATTAGTTGATAAGTTATCCACAATTAGTTGACAAATAGAATTATAATTAATTAACCTTAGATGAAAACAAAAAATTTAGGTGAAGATTAGGGAGAGAGATGGTTAGAAACCTGATTCCATGACCCGGTCCGCATGTTATGCCCGTCGCTCTCACATTCTCCGAACCACTCACTATAGATATACAATCATCACCTTCAATCACCAATAATAAACCCAACATATATTACTACATAGTATTTATGATCCATAACTAAACAAACATTATTTTTGTAGCTCATTCCTCTTTAATAAATACACGAATTAATCACACTTTTATGTTGGAAAAAGAAAGATTAGTGTTATCTTGGTGTCCAAAGTTGATCAATTTAGACAAGAAAAAGAAAAATATATATATATATATATATATTATACCGGTACGGACGATAGAGTCTTGAATCAGGATATTGCTAGTTCCGGTAACGTGGATACCGTCGGTATTAGGACTATCACCGGGAGATGTGACCATAAGATTCAAAGCTTTCACGTTTTTGCAATCTTGAAACGTCAAATGCATTTGCTGAGCGTTTTCTAACCTAATGTTACTTACTTTCAAGTTGTTACACTCCAAAAACGTAACAGCCTGCCCATTTATTTCATTACAATTAATTAATCAAACTTATAGCAAGAACTTAAAAATATAACTTAAAAGTATAAATATTTCTCCTACCAAAAAAAAAAAAAGTATAAATATTTATATATATATATATATATATATATATATATATATATATGTAGCAAGAACTTAAAAATGAAATCGAATGGACGTTTGAGGTTCTCACCGTTGGAGCAGTCACGCATGGCTGTTTAGCAAAAAAAAGGTAATTAATATTCAATTTAGTCCAGTTTATATAATTTTTTAGACATTGAACCGAATTAACAACAACTTACAAGTTGAGGGTTGATCTTGCAAGATTTTGGCCACCAAATATTTCCATTACCGTCAATGCGTCCCCCTCCTTCAACACGAAGGCCTATGACATTTTGGAAGACGATCCAGTGCCTACGGTCCTTGTAATCTGATGGATTTTTCGATGCCTCCATCATTCCATAAATCTAATTCACACACACAAAACTAACTTATAAGATATGATTAGGCCTAATACTTGCATTGGTCTTCTATATATATATAATACCTTAAAAATAATCAAGGATGATTTACATGGACCCGTGAACTTAACCGGTTTAAGAATGTAAGTATTCTTTGGAACCACGACATTGACTATTCCGGTAGACGAACAAGCTGCTTCCCAAGCTTTCAAGAATGCCTACAACCCAAAAACATATTATATAATTATGTATATATATAGAATATGTATCAAAAAGGTACCTGAGAATCATCGTTTCCATTAGCTTTAGCACCAAAAGTGTTGACATTAAAAGCTTTAGCAGAAGATCTAGGAGCAGAACCCTGGCGATTTCTCATGTGACTTTTGCGTGTCATGTGACCATGCATATGATTAATGTCACGATTAGCTTTGGAAGACATGAACGAATCATCTCGGCCTTGATTAAATGAGTAGCTGCTAAAACAACAAGGAAGAGTCATTGAGAGAATTGTTAATAAGAAAATGATCTTTTGATACATTTTTGTGGCTTTTGGGTGGGTTATCTTAAAGTTAGATTAATGTTGGGTTTGACGTAGAAACAATGATGATGAGGAATGAAATGAGTGATGTGTCATTGGAGAATGCAAAAGTGGTTATATTTATAGAGATGAGGGAGAGGGAGACAAATAGGTTTTTGGTTGAAAGAGATTTTACAATAAATCTCTGTCCACATTTCTTTTTCTCTAGTAGAAAATCAGGGGAGAATGTTCGTTATAATTCCTCACTTTTCATTACTCAACATCATTTCTAAATAACTTATACGTACCAGGGATATTATATTAGTATAAGTTGTACATATCTCTTATAATATTGTTGCATTTATCTCTTATGAAAGTTATATCTGTATGATTCTCTCTAATCTTTAATTTACCAGAAGATCTCAAGTGTGTATCTATCTATTACTATAAAATTAATTTTTCTCTCTTCTTGTGCTGCCATCTCAACATCCACATGTATGCCACATCATTTTTCAATATTGGTTTTATCATATATTTTTTTCCAATTCAACATTTACTTCACATATTAGTTACATATTTAAAATTAATTTTTCTCTCTTCTTGTGCTGCCACCTCAACATCCACCTGTATGCCACATCATTTTTCAATATTGGTTTTATTATATATTTTTTCCAATTCAACATTTACTTCACATATTAGTTACATATTTAATATTTTTTTATTCAGTTACAAAAGGAATTTGAAAGGTCATTGTGATAGCAACTCTAAAATATCTAAATCATATTGATATTAAAACTACAAAATTTAAGATCAAATATTTTTAAAATATGAATATTAAGTAGCTACCTAAAAAGAATATAAATCATGAAATAACAACATCTAAAATCACAACACTCACATGATAACATGACTAAAATATCAAATCAACTTTCAATGATAAAAAATTCCTAATTTACGTTTATTAGAATGTACTTTTAGGTTTCATATATAACAAAGAGTTAATTTAGAAAATAAATTAGTATTGTTATCTTGAAAATTTTTGGTAGAGAACAAAAAATATCACACATAATGAAATTAATTTACTCATATATCCATATAGATATCATATATATATGAAAAAAGTAAAGAGAAAGTAGAATATCTTTAAAGCACAATAAGATATAAAAACAAAAAAAAAATCGTAAATAATCACATATCATTATCTCCGTCAATTCCGCTATTAACCCTAATAGTTGATAAGAGAGCAGGCCCGACTCATATATTTGATGGGGTCTGAGCAATATTTTGGTTTTATATGTATAAAAAATTTTTTTTTGAAGAAAGACCCTAAAATCTAAAGAAAATATGTAAAAAAATTTTAAGACTCAGTCCAAAAGCACACCCTCTGCACATAGGTAGAGCCGGGTAAAGTCGGGCCGGTAAGAGAGCATAGGTATTAACATCGAAAAATATTCGTTAATTATAATAAAAACTTTAATCATGTGGACGATATAAAATTTGTACCAATATAAAAAAGTGGTACCATTTCACATTTTATGCTGACAAATAAAGTTTAACTTCTAATAATATGTTAGAATCCATATTTATATAACTGATTAATTTACCTTATATAATTCACAAATTTTTAGATTAATGAATATTTATGTCAATATATTTAACTATTAAAATAAAAGTTAGGTTTTAATTGTGTGTCTTTATTAATTTTCATTTATGTGCGAAATGTGTAACAGTTGACTCATAATTGTGAAACATAATATCTATGATGAGAAAAAAAAAATCATGAGCAAAAACCTGTCACGATTATGAGTTCGCTTGAATGTTTCACTTGTGGCCTATGGCCATTAAAATAACTAGAGTTTCTTATGTATAAGATCCCTATAGGTGGAGAATTGCCGACATTGAGAGGAAGTTATCGATGAGGAAATGGAGATGAATTCAGGCCGGGTTTTCGGCATGTCACTATCTGTAAACGCAGAGAGTGGTGCGGTGGGAGCTAAATCAGGAGCGGGTGATTTCCGAGTTGAAATCGACTTGATCAAAGCGTTGAGATTACCATGAATGTTGAACCTTTGAAATATGTATGATGTTTTTGTGGTTTTTGGTTCTTGGTTTTAGCTTTGTAAAAAACCAATTTTGAGTTGATACTTGATGGCCCAAAGATCGTTGAATTATCTTGCGCAAAGTTGGACATCACTTTGAGCAATGTTTTCACTTTTTACCATGTCATCAAATAAGAAAATGGTCCCG
>OVAF01001325.1:0-23409 GCA_900406245.1 Odontarrhena argentea | reverse complement strand
CCGCTGAAAATGCCCCAACCGCCAAATCCAAACGAGGTTACCAATCGGACCCAAAATCATATAGTTGAAGTCTGAAAGCTCTTTGTCATACAATAGCTTTGGTATTAATTTGCCTTTCAACAGTCAGACTTGTTTAGTTAGTGCAAGATTTAGACATTAGAGTTATCTAAATTGGCTTACAACTTACAAGTGTAATGAAAAACAAAATTTATTACAGGAATTGAAGTGGTGGAGAGGCTGTCAACAATGGGAATAGCAGTGAATTTGGTAACATATTTGATGGAGACAATGCATCTCCCAAGTTCAACTTCAGCCAACATTGTTACTGACTTCATGGGCACTTCCTTCCTCCTCTGCTTGCTTGGCGGTTTCCTCGCTGACTCCTTCCTCGGCCGTTTCAAAACTATCGCGATTTTCTCAACCATTCAAGCCTTGGTAAGTGCCTAACTGGTCACACCTTCGAATCCATATTAATCATGTACATATATAATCATGGTCCCCCAATCTAAACTTTAGTTTGTAGTATATTTGATACTAAATCTAGATAGGACCTAGAAATAGTTTGAGACGGTCTTGACACTTGGTACAGGGGACCGGTGCGCTAGCAATAGCAACGAAGCTGCCAGAGTTGCGTCCACCAACATGTCACCATGGCGAAATCTGCACGCCCGCAACTTCTTTCCAGATGACAATTCTCTATATTTCTCTTTACCTTATAGCTCTTGGAACTGGTGGACTCAAGTCTAGTATATCTGGATTTGGTTCTGACCAATTTGATGACAAGGATCCTAAAGAAAAAGCTCAAATGGCTTTCTTCTTCAACAGGTTAGGTTCATTTTATATATATATTCAATGGGACGGTAACATATTATATGTTTTGTTCATTTTATTAAAAGTAAATTGGATTTGGTAAATGTAGGTTCTTCTTTTTCATTAGCATGGGGACATTGATGGCTGTGACTGTTTTAGTTTACATGCAAGATGAAGTGGGAAGATCTTGGGCTTATGGAATCTGTACCGTGTCTATGGCTATAGCTATCGCGATGTTCTTGTTTGGGACTAAGAGGTACCGTTACAAGAAGAGCCAAGGAAGTCCTGTTGTGCAAATTTTTCAAGTTATTGCAGCGGCCTTCCGCAAAAGGAAATGTCAGCTTCCTCAAAGCATTGTCTATCTTTACGAAGATAGTCCTGAGGGCACGAGAATTGAACATACCGATCAGTTTCGGTAAGTATCTTTATTCACTTTTCATAAACAAAATTAAAGAAGTGTTTCTTTTGATTAAATCTCTTGTGTGTTTGTGTAGCTTGTTGGACAAGGCGGCCGTAGTTACAGAAGGAGATTTTGAACAAACCCTAGAAGGAATCGCAGTTCCAAACCCTTGGAAACTTAGCTCAGTGACTAAAGTTGAGGAAGTGAAAATGATGGTTAGGCTTTTGCCTATTTGGGCAACCACTATAATATTTTGGACTACATATGCTCAAATGATTACATTCTCAGTTGAGCAAGCTTCAACCATGAAACGTAACGTTGGAAGCTTCAAGATCCCAGCAGGTTCTCTCACCGTGTTTTTCGTCGCGGCTATTCTCATAACTTTAGCTGTCTATGACCGCGCCATCATGCCTTTCTGGAAGAAATGGAAAGGAAAACCAGGTAGCATAACTTGCATATAAATATACAACATTCACTCATATGTCTATATTTAGCTAATAATATTACATAACATGTTCAGGTTTCTCTAGCCTACAAAGAATAGCTATTGGATTAGTCTTATCAACCGCGGGAATGGCAGCTGCAGCTCTAGCTGAGAAAAAGCGTCTATCCGTTGCACAATCATTTCCTACGCACAAAACATTACCGATTAGTGTATTCTTCCTTGTTCCACAATTCTTCCTAGTAGGAGCTGGGGAAGCTTTTATATACACAGGCCAACTCGATTTCTTCATAACTCAATCACCCAAAGGAATGAAAACAATGAGCACTGGAATTTTCTTGACCACTTTGTCACTAGGCTTCTTTGTCAGCAGTTTCTTGGTCTCAATCGTCAAAAGGGTCACTGCCACATCTACAGATGGAGGATGGTTAGCTGATAACATTAACCGTGGCCGGCTCGATCGCTTTTATTGGCTTTTGGTCATTCTAAGTGGGATTAACTTTGTTATCTATCTCATATGTGCCTTGTGGTTCAAGCCAACAAAGGGTAAAGACTCTGTGGAGATGGCAAAGGGCAAGAATTTCTCAGTTGAAGAATGCTAGTTTTTTTTTTTTTTTCATTTTTTTTGAAGTTGTGTAATATATTATCAAGTTACAAAAGTCGCCTTCCCATTTGTGTTTCTTGTATGTTAATTAAGTGGTTTGGGTTGTGTGACTAGTTTGTCTAGATTTCTCTTGGTCGTGTCTTCAATACTAGTTAATTATGTTATGCACTTTTTTGTATCCATCCGAGTGAAAGAAATGATTTTACTACATTTTTATGGTTTACATATGCTTTCATTCTTCTCATATAGGTGTTGATGATTGAAAATAATATGAACGTGATGAAGCTAGTAATAAAACCCTTGAACAATTTCATATGTATTTTTTTTTTTTTTATATATATCCAAAACAATTTCATATCTATATTTTTTTTTATAGTGTATGAATTTTATATGGTCATGGCTTTAACTAAGATACTCTACCAGATGAACTATTGGTTTTAGTTATTTTTCTTTAACTTAATTGATAATTATATTAACTCCAATATTCTTATATATTGCACCTTTTGAAGCTAATTTCAGTAATTTAGAGAGAGAGGCTCTGAATATCTTTTCTTCCCACATTGAGAACCTCATTTTATTTTATACCAATTTGACCCCCTTAGTAGTGAAAAAGAAAACTGTGTGCTTCTTCTTGAAGCGCGCTTTAGTGTAAAAGCTCTTCTCTAGGGTTTTTCTCAGAGGTTTTGTATTCTCTTCCGAAGAAAAATTCTCAGCTTCCTCTTCCGCTACAATGGTGTCGCCGAAGGAGTTAGTAGCCATAGTACAATCTTCGCTTCTCGGAACGTCGCGGCCAACTCCAACGCAGCGAATCGAACTCACTCATGCTCTTCGCAACTCCTTCGCGTCTATTCAGAATCTCCTTTCTTTCTCGGTACTCTCGAATGGGTTCTTCTCAAGGATTTGAATTAGAATTTTCCTGTGTGATTTTGAGATTTTGGATTTTAATCGTTGGATCCTGTGTTTTAGCCTCCGAAGCAGTCTGACAGAGCTCAAGTTCAGTCCAAAGAGATTAGACTTCAGGATTCGTTGCCGATATCTTTGGATGACCATGATGTCGCCATTGTAAGTGTTTATCTCAGACTTTGGGAAATGATTGTTTTACTGCTTCTTAGATTTTTTTAGATTCTCTGGTGTTTCTAAGAGATGTTTTATTAGCTTTGTGGTTTGATGGATGTTTTAAAACAATAGAGACCAATTAAGCAAGTCCCTTTTTAATTATGATTCAACCTGTGGATGCAGAGTAGAATGGTACTATTGGTTTTCTAAGTAGATGTCTTGGAAAGCAGAATTTCTCCTTTTTCTTTACAATGCTGAGAAATTAGGATGTGGACTTAGCACTAGTAAGGCACATAAGCATTCTTTTCATTGGGGTTGTACTGTCTCCTCGTTAGATATACCTGTTGGGTTACATTAGAATCATTTGGATTTTGTTGAATTTTCTTCATCTTCAGAAGAAGGTTAATTGGTGTTTCCTTATATTATTATTCCAGTATTTGAAATATTTGTGATGGTTTATATGGTTGATATTAAGGTACCTGATATTGCCTATAGATGGAACTCTGTTCTTCAAATATTTGATTGGCCATTTTTTTTACTTTTATTGTTACTGATTGTAGAGCTTGAAGCTGAGTGACGAGCTTCACCTAAATGAGATAGATTCTGTTCATCTGCTTGTATCTGCAAATCAAGAGGTACGATTCCCTTTATTTTACTTTCAGTCTCAGCTTTCGGCTTCTAAACTTCTGGACATTTGGGATGTTTTCTTATACTGTATCGTATGCTTAGTGGGGATTGATGGGAAGGGATCCGCTTGAGATTCAACGGCTTGCAACTGGACTATGGTATACAGGGAGAAGAGAGCTTATATCAACAATCTACACACTCCTGAGGGTAGTAGCTTACTTTCTAAATATATTTCTGGTTTTTTTTTTAGTATTTTTCTTTTTTTTTTTTTTGTCTCATCACACATTAACTTTTTTTTTTGGTTGAGCAGGCAGTTGTACTGGATCAGGGGCTTGAACCTGATCTTATAGCTGACATTCAGGGACTCTTAGAAGATCTGATTAAATCTGGGCTCAGACAACGGTTGATTATTCTTATAAAGGTATTAACCACTTAAATGTTTTTTAGTATCTACGCAGCTTAAGTAACGTCCTGCTGTGCAATCGGTTTACTACCGAATGAGTTTCTTTGGAAGCTCTCATCTTATTTTTAATTTTTCACATCTCTGCAAGGACTCTATTCCTGTTCGTTATCATGAAGACATCTGTCTCGCTACTCCATTCGAAACTACTTTTCACTTGGTTCTGTTGATCTTAAAGAATTAACAATTTTTTCCCAATTATTTAAATTGAATCCTTTCCAATCTTTTCATTTTGAAGTGTGTAACTTTCACGTTTTGTGCACACTGAACCATTGTGCATACATAACGAGTTGAGAATTACAAATTTTGTCCACATGTGCTTATATGCTCTATTATGTTATTGTTGTTAATGCTGCCGATACGTTTTATAGTCGTCAACCTTCTTAGTTCAAGATGCTTAGTAAAGTTACATCCTACATAAGGATAATCTTCGAGATTCGTGTTTAGGTGTGTCTATATGACCTTGGAATTCGAAGTTACCTTTACTGCAACATTTTCTGTTGACTTCTGTTCATGCATTAATAGTAAAATGAGTGCAAGCTAACTCATTTTGATGTATCTTGGCTTCTGATTATAGAGTTCACATCAAATAGTTCAAATACAGCCTAATGATTGTCTCCTTTCTTTAACATCTGAATGATTGTCACCTTTCTTTAACATCTGAATGATTGTCACCTTATCCATTATCTTTATAGCTGAAAATTATTAGCAAAAACATGCTCTTCTATTAACGACATATGATATAGAGAAAACCCTTTTGGGAGATCTTGTGACTTGACTTTGTTGTTTTTATTTGGCAATTTCATGTAATGATTTTCATTATAGCAAATTCTTTGTTGTTAGGAACTCAATCGGGAGGAACCTTCTGGCTTGGGTGGACCCTTATGTGAGCGATACCTTATTGACTCAAGAGGTGCTCTTGTTGAACGAAGAGCTGTTGTTCAGAGGGAAAGACTGGCCTTGGGACATTGCCTTCTTCTTTCAATTTTGGTTGATAGACCTGGTATGCTTGTTTATTTTTCATATTGCTTTTGTAGGAATGCGACTTATTAAAGAAATTCAGCTGCTGAACTTGTTGGTCTCAGCTTTAATATTTTTTGTACACCATAATAAGTGAAACTACCGATAAGTGGTTTGTATGGAGCCTAGAACAAGTCATATGCCAGACTAATTAAGTTGTTGTCCAATATGATTAAAATATATGGAATTTCATATATATATATATATATATCAGTGATGTCTGTGTAGATATGCACTGAATGTGCGTGCTGGTTTAGTAGAAGTTGAGTATTATATGTGACATCGGTGTCTGATATTCTCTATTTGTTTTACTTGTGAAGATTGTCAACCTTTGCTCCTTCTTTATGGCCTTAAATCAGTCTTGTTATTATATATCTTTTTTTCTTGCTCTGAGGACTTTTGCTATTTCATTTTCATGCTTCTAACACGTTTTTTGTTTGCAGGTCCGAAAGATGTGAAAGATATATACTATGTTTTAAAAGATAATGCAGCTCAATTAACTGAAGGAAACGAAACCATAAGTTATCAGGTTTATATTAGTCCTGTTCATGACCTGGAAGCTTTTAAGACTTGTTTTCTTTCTTGTAATTTAAATTAAAAATGTTTGATTTATCGCAAAATGATTTTTTCTTTGCTGCAGATTACTTTTACTCTACTGTTTTCTCTTATCATCACCTTCGTATCAGACGCAATCAGTTCACTCTCTGATAAGTCATCCATGATATCTCAAGATGCTACATTTAGGAAAGAGTTTCAGGATATTGTAAGACGAGTTGATACATTTTCCTGTTGCTTCTTCTCCCTGTCACCAAAATCCCTCCGCAATCCGTCGTGTTTATGTCCTAATCATCTTTCAGGTCATGGCTTCCGGCAGTAACCTCACTGCTGATGGCTTCATTGGTGGCATTAGGCTTGCCTGGGCTGTGCATTTAATGTTGATATATGACGGGACATCTGGAATGGATACAGTTTCCAATGCTTCAACAACAGATATGGGGCACATATGCTCCTGCCTGGAATCCATCTTTTCAAAAAACGTGTTTCAGTTTTTATTGGATAATGTTCTTCGAACTGCAGCCTACGAGGTACAATTTGGATCCCCATACACTTGATATCATATGACAAGCTAATGAAAGAGCTGCTTAGAAATCCCAGCTAGTGTGTAACATGCTTGACAAATAATTTTTGATGTTAATCTCTATCATAGCTGGTGGACTTCTGTAGTAAATGAGCTATTATGCATGGATCATAGCTGGATGAGTCCGTAATGGTGCCTACGGTGTTATATTCACCCATGACAACTGTAGTGCATTTTGTCTGTTCCATTATAATGGTTTCATGTTTGGCTTGTATGATATCCGTCTGTATCCTTTCACGCATCCAGGGTTTGTCTAATTAGTCATTCCCTAATGGAAGAGTGTTCCCCAATGTTTATTTTCTACTTTGAATCACATTATATATTTTTAGTAAATTCATTAGTTTTATTATTTTGGTGTTCGGTGGGTTCCTCTTTGGATGTTGTATTCATTCTTTTATAGTCTCTAGGATTTTGCGTGATAAGTCAGCTCTGAGTTATGACTCTCTTTCCAGTTTCGTTTCTTATCTTTGATTTTGGAGACTCAGACCCACGTTCCCTTTGTGTGGGTCTATCAGTGATTAACGTTTTGTTAGTTGCTTTATGCAGAATGATGAGGAGGACATGATCTACATATATAATGCGTATCTGCACAAATTAACTTCTTGTTTTCTATCTCACCCGATTGCAAGAGACAAGGTTTGCTAAGTATAAATTTTTTTTATTAGTTTAAATTATCTTACCTAGCACTTGTGTATGAGTAATTGTAGATCGTGAACACTGCTTCTTAATCATGTAAAGCTTGGTAGTTTTAATTATGGTAAAATTTGATGGTGCTTCACATAGGGTTGCATTCTGTATATCAGATTAATCACTTATGGGATATGAGTGGCACAAAAACTTGCAACTGATGGCTATTTAATGGTGTTAGATAGGGTCTGATGCAGTAGTTGAATATATGAGCCGAGATGACAAATACAGTGGTGTTTCTATTGGTTATTTCCTGCGTCAAGCCTACCCATTCTTATTTTGCAGGTGAAGGAATCAAAGGACATGGCTATGGCTGTTTTAAAATCTTACCAAACTTGTGATTCACTCGACAGCAGTATGCAGACTGAAGAGGCTGCTGACAAGCCCCTACCCTTCATTTCCATTATGGAGTTTGTAAGCAAAATATACCAGGTAAAGAACTACTGCCAAATCGTACTGCTATTTCTTTATCTTTGTTTTGTTATTGTTTCTCAAAAGTGTTTGAGAAAATGAGTTTGGATGGTATCTTGGAATTAAGTTCTGCTCATAATTTTTCTTACTATAGCACATAAATGAGTTTAATTCTGACTCGATCATATTTTGCTTGTTGTGCCATATTCGTGCTTTTGTGTCTTTTGACTGTGTCAACCTTTTACAGAAGGAACCTGAGCTACTCTCTGGGAACGATGTCTTGTGGACATTTGTGAGTTTTGCAGGGGAGGACCACACAAATTTTAAAACTCTTGTGGCTTTCTTGGAAATGCTGTGTACCTTGGTACGCAATTTCTATATTTGTATTTTGGTTGGCCCTTATGTACTTGATTACTCATTTAGTTTCTTTTCTGTCATCTTTACCTCACTTCAGGCTTCCACTCAAGAAGGTGCTTCTAAGGTTTATGAGTTGCTCCAGGGTACAGCATTTCGCAGTATAGGATGGCCCACTCTGTTTCATTGTATAAGAATTTACGATGATAAGTTCAAACAGTCTCTTCAAACTGCTGGAGCCATGATGCCAGAGTTCCTGGAGGGTGATGCAAAAGTACTTGTTGCATATCTGAATATACTTCAAAAGGTTGAATAACATTGTTCCAAATATATTTTATTTCAACTTCCATTCCACATTTAATATTCTTTCTATGGTGCTTTTTATCTAAAGTAATTCAGATTGTACGCCTAGGAACTGGCCTTATTGCGATCCGATTCTAGTTGTTTTACCTTCATGTGTTGTTGAAACATCTTTTCAAATGCTACCTTGTCGGTAAAACTGATGGTTGAACTGAAGATATATTATATATGGTCAATAAGTGTGTTCTTCATATTCTGCAGGTTGTTGAGAATGGTAATCCTTCTGAGAGGAAAAATTGGTTTCCTGATATCGAACCATTTTTTAAGCTTCTTGGTTACGAAAACGTCCCTCCATATCTGAAGGTCAGTGGCATGCTTGATATTCTCCCTCTTTACACTTTAACTCACAAATGATCTATGGAAGGCATCTGGTATCTGTTTAATTTGCGTTAATGGTAAATGTGTTCTCCTGCAGGGTGCTCTTAGGAAGACCGTTACTGCCTTTATTTATGTCTTTCCAGAAATGAGGGACTCTATCTGGGCTTTACTTGAGCAGTATGATTTGCCTGTAGTTGTGGGATCACAAGTTGGAAAGAGTGACCAATCTTCTCAGGTAACTGCATGGCTTCAAGGACTTTAACAATACTTCTTCAGTTGATTTTTCTATTTTAACTGAGAAATTAGTATAATCTTAGTGTTCTGCATTTATCTTTAAACATTTGTTACTGATGCATCAAACAGATTTGACATGTTGCGATGCTAGTTGCTAACTTGCTATCATTGTGTTGGTATGCAAAGTTGACAAAAACCAGTTGCTGTTTGTCTTATTCCGGCAACAACTTCATTGTATTCCAAGTGTGCAAGAATTTCTTGTGTCGATAGTGTAATATTCATTTAGTTTGCTGGATAGTCAAAGTACACATTGTACTAATTCGAGGTGGCTAAAACTTGATATATCTATTGCTTATTTTGGAATCTAATGTCAAGATTTTTTTAATTGCAGGTCTATGATATGCAGTTTGAGTTAAATGAAATTGAAGCAAGGAGAGAACACTATCCTTCAACTATATCTTTCCTTAATCTAATCAATGCTCTGATTGCCGGAGAGAAAGACGTGACTGATCGTGGGCGTAGGTAGTAATCTTTAATTGCTGGATCTCTACATGAATCCTAGTCCTTTTATTTTCTTGGTCTAATGTTTATATGTATGTATGTGTAGATTTATTGGCATCTTCAGGTTTGTATATGATCATGTATTCGCTCCTTTTCCCCAGAGGGCATATTCAGATCCTTGTGAGAAGTGGCAATTGGTTGTGGCAAGCCTTGAACACTTTCACATGTAAGCTCCTGCTTCTTTTTTCAACTCATTCCTCTTTCTTCCTCAGTCCACAATATGGATTCTGATTGCTCAGCAGAAACAAGGACATTAGTCATGTTTATAATTATGCCATTTTCTTGCCCATAATTTCCTGTCTTTTGTGGATTCCATCACTTTTCATTTCGAGCTCTATTTTGTTGAAGACTGGATTGATACTTTTCTGTATTTCACTTCAGGATTTTAAGCATGTATGATATTCAAGAGGAGGATCTTGATGGATTTACTGAGCATCCACAATATTTGATGTCGGTTGAAACATCTTCACTGCAAACGCAGCTACCAGTTATAGAATTACTAAAAGTACTAATATATCTTCTTTCGTTGTTTTTCTCATTCAACAAGTGGCAATTCTCGTCTCAATCAGACATGTTGTATACAATATATAATCGGTTCTACGTTTTTTTTTTTTTACAGGATTTCATGAGCGGGAAAACTCTTTATAGGAACCTTATGGGTGTCCTTCAAGTTGGGGTCAATTCCATCATCAGCGAGCGAATGAATAAAACTTACGGAAAGATCTTAGAAAAGGCTGTGCAACTTTCTTTGGAAATCTTACTGCTTGTCTTTGACAAGGATTTGCTTGTTTCTGATGTCTGGCGGCCGCTGTACGAGGTACTTGTTTGTTCTTATGATGCATCTTTATTTTGTATATCATCCAATTGCAAACTCCTTGATACGGGGTAGAGATTGTTGTATGTGAGAATGCAGTTGTATATACAAGTATATTTTTCAATAGCGTATGCGTATAGGTTCTGAACACAGCCATGGTTTTTTAGGACTGTAGGAAATTTACAATCATTCTGTTACCAAGATTAGCTATTTCATCAATCAATACACCCAACCCAATACTAGAACTTGTATTGTAGTTACAATTTTTTGCCAGATTTAGCTATTCTTTGTCTTGGAATCGTTGTGCATTCAATTTTCTCATCCAAGGATTACTGTATGTTAATTTCGAGTAGACCATTTGATTAAGGTTACGAACTTCAAGTCAAAGCTGAAGAGTGTAAAACTTCAAGCATTTTCCATTTATTGTTGTGATCATAAGCTACTTGACTGATAGCAAGAAATAAATAGTCTTCTTTCGCTTACCTGTACTTATGTGAGATTATTTTTACTCAACTATTGGGTTGCATGGTGTTAAATGTGAAACTGGACACTCTTGATTATTTTTTGAAGACTAATGGAAGTAGGGCCCCACCGGCTATTCAGTTTGAACTATATTTTTTACGTAGAGCACAATCAGGAGGCCTTTTCCTGCTTTTACAAAGGCACCAGACTGTCAAATAATGTGATATCAACTTTTGTCATTGCTGCAGCCTTTGGATATAATTCTCTCACAAGATCATAATCAAATTGTTGCCTTGTTGGAGTATGTCAGATATGATTATCTTCGCCAGATTCAGCGATCTTCAATCAAAATAATGAACATTTTAAGGTGGTAACAAACTTTGTTTGAGCCATGTATTTTAATCAGTTAGCATTAGCAAATACCATTATAAACTGCTTTCATATCATCCGGCTTTCGGATGTTTGATTGCTTTCCTGCACTTCCTAATAATTATTTAAACTTGTGTCTTGATATGAATTGCACGGGTTTTAATTAAGTATACTCTTGATGACAGTTCTCGCTTGGTTGGACTTGTTCCAATGCTGATTAAAATCAATGCTGCAAATTCCTTGATCGAGGATTATGCGGCCTGTCTTGAGCAACGATTGGAAGAGGGTGAAGTTGTAGAGAACAGTTGTGATGATCTTGGGGTTCTTATTATGCAGGTTAGTTTCATTTAAATGAGAGTTTCTGTTAATAAAAGATCAGACTAGGTGCACTATGGCTTGGTCTATCTACTCTCTTTTATTATGATTGATTCATTAGTATACCTTAATGATATAACCATTACATGTGTAGCTTCTGGTTGATAATATTAACCGGCCTGCACCAAGTATCACACATCTGCTTCTTAAGTTTGACCTTGATGCCCCCGTGGAAGGGACAGTTTTGCAGCCTAAGTTTCACTACAGGTATGATTGTACTTTGTGTATAAATCATTATATACATATCTCTCAACCATAACTCATTTCTGTTATGCTGTCTGCAGTTGTCTGAAGGTCATTCTTGAAATGTTGGAGGAACTTCCAAACCCCGATATAAATTTCTTACTCTTTGAGTTTGGTTTTCAGGTAGGAATGCTGATGCAAGATGATAATAATATGGTCGTTTCAAAGAAGTATGATTTTATTTGGTCTACCGTCCCATGCCCTAACCTTTACTCTTTGCAGCTTTTGTGTGAGTTGAATTTGGATCCATTAACCAGTGGTCCCACCATGGATCTCTTGAGCAGCAAAAAGTATCAGTTTTTTCTTCAGGTACACCAGATTCTGCTGCTTCTTATAATTAAAGAATGCTATTCTTTTCTTGTCAGTTGCCTTATATGCTTTGATGTTGCAGCATCTTGATACCATCGGTGTTGCTACTCTTCCAAAAAGAAGTGGCAGCCAGGCGCTCCGTATCAGTTCCCTTCATCAGGTATATATTCTACATTTTTTTATGTGTCAAGCAGTCTGACTCTGATTAGATTCCTGACAGTATCTTAGCAGTTTTACTTGTGACTCTATGCTATTATCTGTATATGTATCTGATATGTTTTCCTAAATGTTAACTGTCTATCTGCAAAATTTCCTTGCGTGCTAGCATTTCCTTTGATTTTTTATTTATTCTGTTCTTTTATATTGTTCCATCCTGCCTGAAATGGTTCACTTAGCAGATCTATGATCATACCACCAAGATATCTTTTTTTCTCTATTACTCTCTGCCCATGTCCAAAACGATAGTTGCCTATACAGCACAATTATTTTGTCTGGTTCTTCATTGAGAAAAAAATATAAACCCACATATAAGCACTATTTGTATTTATGAGATATTCTAAAATTCCTGTAGGTAGTTTATTTACGTGCTATGACCTCCGTATGCGATTTCTGTTTAGATGAGTTATCTTTTCTTTTTTCGATTTCTGCTCTGTCATCTGTGGTTAAAATATCTATGCATCGGTACTTTCTCTCTGTTTTTTCTTTGTTATAGTTACCGTTATCTGAATGTGTTCCTTAAATATATCAATGACATTATCAGTAATTCATTGCTATGTTACAGAGTCTATTTTGTTATTATAACTATTTGTCATTTTTCGCTATCTATACCTTTCCCAGAGGGCGTGGCTGTTAAAGCTCCTTGCTATTGCATTGCACACTGGTTCTGGGAGCAGTTCAGCTCACCTAGAGGCATGTCAAAGCATACTTTCTCATCTTTTTGGGCGGGAGGTTACTGAAGCAGGGAATGAACTCCTTCTTCTTTCCAGTACATATCCTCTTCAGGACGGTCATGATTATGCTCGAACTAGTTCAGTCAGTAAAACTAAGGTTAGTTTAGGAACTCCTGTGTTTTATGCTCTACTATGTGACTATGGCGACTTCCTAGTTTGATCCCTATCCATGCACATATTCTGTACAATGATTATTAGTTAGTATGTTTATTACTGCTGCATGTGTAGCTTTCACGGGACCATCCACGCATGAGCCCACTCTTTCCGAAGTTAGCAAAATGTTGCCTTGCCCCGACTATTTAACATTCATAAACAGTAGTATTTAAAGTTTATAATGTCTCCTTTTTTTCATGCAACGGCATTATCTTTATCTGTACTTCTGAAAAATGTTGCACTTATCATCATTTTTGCCTAGCTTGATGTTGTCCATGGGTTCTGATGTCCTTCTGAATTGAGTTCAGGTATTGGCGCTGCTTGAAATTCTTCAGTTTAGATCTCCTGATGCTTCTATGCAGCTTCCTCAAATGATGTCAAGCCTAAAATATGACAAACTGGTAAGACTTGAGAGAAATACGGCGATATGTCTGCATTGAGTATATTTCTCTGAATAGGGAGTTCAAATTTCAGGTAGAGGAAATACTTGGGAACCGTGACACCTCTGGTAGTGGCAGTATCTACTATTATTCTGAGCGCGATGATCGCTTGATTGATTTATCTTCCTTCAGCAACAAACTCTGGCAGGTTTGTTCTTGTGATAATTGATATCGGATCTTCTCTCCAACAATACATTAATGTTCTCACCAAAATAATATTTATGCTGATTCTATTGTTTCTTTAGAAACTTCACTCTGGATTTCCCCAAGTGGATAGTTTTCCAAATGTTGCCGAGCTTAATGAAGTTAGAGAGACAATTCAACAGCTGTTGAAATGGGGGTGGAAGTATAACCGTAACCTAGAGGAGCAAGCTGCCCAACTTCATATGTTAGCTGGCTGGTCTCAGATAGTTGAGGTTGATTGCTCTCTTGGATATCAAATCAGCTTTATTATCATGTGTGTTTGCCACTCTTTTATAAAATATTTATCGGTAGTGATGTGCTTCATATGTCTTTGTTTTAGGTATCTGCCTGCAGAAGAATATCTTCTCTGGATAATCGGTCTGAAATTTTGTACCGGTGAGTACCATTTGTGCCAAAGGTTAGTTGCTTGGGAAGCTTTCTTGAACATTGCATGAATTTGTTCTCTGGTTGTTGACAGGATTCTTGATGCCTCACTTAGTGCCTCTGCTTCTCCAGATTGCTCATTAAAAATGGCGTTTGTACTTACTCAGGTGCATTTTAGCTTTCGAGTAACCTCTATTGTATGTATGTGCTGTCCATGTGCTAACTTAGGTTTTAATAGGTTGCCCTTACCTGCATTGCCAAACTTCGTGATGAAAGATATTTGTTTCATGGTGCCTTGGACTCCGACACTGTGACATGTCTAGATGTTATGATGGTAAAACATTTATCCACTGGTGCTTGCCACGCAATACTTTTCAAACTTGTTATGGCAATTCTGAGGCATGAGTCGTCAGAATCCTTGAGAAGGCGGTATGGTTCAAAGTTTTTTTACTTGTATTTTTCCTTTCTTAGAATGCAACAGAAAGTCATATTCTGCCCAGCTTATCTATTTTCAGTTTTCCTCTGTTGCTAACACATTTGCCTTTTCTCCATCAGCCAATATGCATTGCTCCTGAGTTATTTCCAATACTGCCAGCATATGATTGCTCTAGATGTACCAACATCTGTTGTGCAATTCTTGTTGCTTAATGAGCAAGATGGTGAAGATTTGGATATCCAGAAGGCATGTGTTTGCTGATTACTGGACACATTTTTTGTTCAGACCATGTTCTGATACTGACTTTTTCTGTTTTTCAGATTGACAAGGAGCAGGCTGACCTTGCTCGTGCTAACTTTGCTATAATAAAGAAAGAAGCTCAGGGCATCTTGGATCTGGTAGTTGTTACTTCTGTATTGATAGGAGCAATAATCATTTGGACTGTTTCATACTGAGAATACAAATTCCAGGTAATTAGGGATGCATGTCAAGGCAGTGAGTTTGGAAAAACGATATCGCTTTACGTGCTGGAAGCTCTTGTTTGTATTGATCATGAGAGATACTTCCTTAGTCAACTTCAGAGCAGAGGTTTCATACGGTCTTGCCTTGGCAGCATTAGTAATATCTCCTACCAGGTATTTTTTTCTGTGAATTACTGATTGTGGTCACTGCTATGAATATTGTGGTTTTTTTTTTTTTTACTAAGCTCGTTGCTATGATTTTCTGCTTGTTGCAACTTCTGGTAACTAGTAGTAGTTAACTAATTAGGGTTTGTGTTATGTATTTGCACCATCAGATTAAATTACTTTTGGCTCAATAATGCCCTTTCAGTGTGTAGGAATTCACACGTGCAAATTTGAGTTCACAGTACATATATATGCAAAATCATCCAAATAGAATCGCAAATATGTTAAATCTTCTTTAGGGGTTGCATATTGTGGTTTGCGGCCATTTAGCAGTTGGTTTGACTTGCTGATCCACATGAAAGGAATTGACACCGCATGTAATTCATGTGTGTTTTATGCCCCCATTACAGAGTAGGTATTGGAAAGGATAATATATACATACCCTGCTGGTTTACAGACTTGGCTTTATGACTTATTGTGGATATACTTATTTTGAGAACTTCACATTCATGCATGTGTATTTATTGTATCATTGGCCCAGGATGGAGCACATTTGCTAGAGTCACAGCAGCGAGCATGTACCTTAGAAGCAGAAATTGCATTGCTACTTAGAATTAGCCACAAATACGGAAAGTCTGGAGGCCAGGTTCTGTTCTCCATGGGTGCACTTGAACATATCTCTTCATGTAAAGCTATTAGCTTTAAGGTAAAATATTTTCTGTAGTTATCAAGATTTGTATTTGTGACCTTGATATTTCTTCTGCTTTTAATCCCAAAAGTACCATCCAGGGAAATATGAGAGGGGTCGATGTGAAACTTCAGAGTGATGTAGGATATGATGTGCAAAAGCAACGGACAATAATCACTGCTGTCCTAAGATTGGTGTTTGCTCTAACCTCACTGGTTGAGACTTCTGAATTTTTTGAGGTCAGCCTCTTTTTCTTAGATGACCATTATTTTAATGATCTTTTGCATTGCTAATGTAACATTCTCTTCCATATTGTTTGTCCTGGTTTAGTTAGCGAGAGTTGCTATTATAACACCATCTTCCAGGATAATTTAGGGCCTATGATTTGTGGTTTATTCAAAGGGTAGTGTGAGAATGACACTGACCTTCTAGAACTGAATGGCATACATCAAGTTCAGTTTGTTTCTCTTTAATTAAAAACCAATGTGTTGTTCGGCAATTTGAAGAACCTAATATATACAGCTATGATGCCTCTAATAAGTAGTAGGAAATAAGTGTATAAAGACACTCACTTGCTGGGATGTGTAGGATGTTTTCAGAACATAGATTAATCTAATATTATATTAGTACAATTAGTATTGTTCTTATTTATTTCTGGGTACCTAATTTTTATGATCTAGATGTCTTTTCACCTGTTCTTTTTCCTATTTAGTTACAGTTATGTCGGTCCCTGTTGTCGATTTTTAGAATGCGATCTGTAGTTATTTTCTTTCTTCTCTTTTATCGGTCTTTGACAGGGAAGGAACAAAATTGTTCGTGAAGTCATTGAGTTTATTAAAGGACATCAATTTCTTTTTGACCAACTTCTCCGTGAAGACTTTACTCAAGCTAATGATTTATTGATGGAGCAAATAATCCTTGCCGTAGGAATATTGAGCAAGGTAATTTTCTGGTCTGCTATAGTGTTGCTAATTTTATATTTTGTTGAAGGGCTTTGACTCCTCTATTCGCAATTGTACCTTCAAGAGGGTTCCCTAGAATTCCAAGAGGTAGTTAGATTTGTTTTCCTTGAAAGTGAGTTTGCTTGTTCTGTAGGTCTGGCCTTTTGAAGAGAATGATGGATATGGATTTGTTCAAGGGCTGTTTGATATGATGAGCAAGCTTTTCCTCGTCTCCCCCATTAAATTCATCTCACCGGGGGTAGGACAAGTAGCTCAGGTACATGAATTAGTATTCTTGTATGTCATAAATTATTGGCATCTGGTCATCCATTCCTCTATTTCTTATATTCATTGGATTTCTCTTTTATTCCTCATCTGATGGACAGAAGGGAACAGAGCTCAACTTGTCTCGGTTGCAATTCAGCTTGACTTCATACTTATATTTTCTGGTGACCAAAAGTTCTTTGAGGTTGCAGGTACTCTTGTATACATTTCCTATTATTTCCTTTGTCCAATATTGACTATTCTGGTGTTTTAATGAAGTATGAGTAAACACTCATGTTCCTAATGTATCCCCCCAACCCACACATATACAGATATCAGATGATTCTTTTGATAGCTCCCCTAAACTACGGCAACCAACATTGATGCTGCTGTCATCTCTTCTTTCACATGTGACTGATTCCCTTGAGAGAGCAGCAGAAAAGAAATCCTTATTCCTTCATAAGGTTAAATATTATCCTGGTTTCCACTTGTTACATGTTTCAACCTTTTTATATAATAACGAAATTGCATGTATGATTTGCAGATTAGAGATATAAACGAGCTCTCTAGACAAGATGTAGATGCGATCATCAAAATGTGTGAGTGCCAAGAATATGTCACACCATCCGACAACGTACATAAAAGGTTAGTGAACTTCTTTCTTCTGCTTGCTTATGCATTCCAAAACAGAAAGGTGGGTTATCTTTGAAAGCAATTAGTAAAATGTCACAAGATGATGATGAAAGTTATGTTACGTAAAGAGATAGTCATGTACTTAATGCAACTGATGCCTGTATAAAGAAGTTTGACCACTGTATTTACGTGCTTGTTTCTAACTTCAGGAGATACATAGCTATGGTCGAAATGTGCCGAATCGTGGGTAACAGGGACCAGTTAATCACCTTGTTACTACAACTAGCCGAGCATGTACTAAATATCATCCTGATCCATCTCCAAGATAGGTATGCCAGTTTATCTTAATTCTTGTGAAGCTAGATTTATTTGAGTTTCCTTAGGGCTCTAAAATGAGGTGTTCCATGACTCACACAGTCTCATGGATCAGTTTATGTCCTTCAGGTTACATTATACAAATTGTGACCGTGAAAACTGATTTTTATCATCTGCGACTTTAATGGCATTAATTGTGAACAGAGCCCAAATATTGAGTAGCACTGTGCACAGAAATGTATATTCATGCAGATTTCTTTTGCTCTTGTACATTTGTAGATCTGTTAGCTCAGATGAAAGGGGGTCATATGGTTCAAAATCTCTTCTACAACAGGATGTTTCGAATCTTTGTGGCAAATTGTCACCTACCATAGAAAGGCTTGCATTACTGAATGAGGTAAGCCTAATCGCTTTATGATTATAAATTTTGCTTAAGTATGTGCTGAAATTGAAAGATGGTCACCAAACTCTATTGCAGGGAAAAGTAGGACATAACCTGAAGGTGTTCCAAAGACTGGCGACTACTGTAAAAGAAATGGCTATCCAAAAGTGTCTATGAGAGTCTCCTAAACAAATGTAGCTGGTGACTGAACAAATTTCTTGTATGGAATCCAAATCTAAAATTTGTTGTGGGTATGTAAAACCGGGGTTCAGGGATTTTAATTACAAAATTGGAAGGTATAATCCTGTCCACATGAATATAGTGCACATTCAACAATCAGCATCACATCTCTTTTAGCATTCCAATTTGTGATTATAAAATTTATAATTTAGTATTGATATAACTAAACTCTCGACAAATTCAAGAAATCTTTCCACAACAAATTTAAGCTAAATGTTTTATTTTAAAAACAGTTGTAAAAATTCCAAAATCCAATCACTGATGTCAACATTGTAATTTTATGAAAAAATTTGTAAATAATTTCAATAACAATTTATTTAAGAGAGAATTAATTGTAACTTAAGTTTTGAGTTTTACTACGTATATATGAATCCACGAACCAATAACAATAAGATCTCAAATAATTTTTAAATCTGTGAAAAACAATTCCTAAAAGATGGACACAAGTCACAGACACAGTAACTGAGCTTCGCTGTGTGTTTCTTCGACGGTGCGGTACGAATCCAAGATCTCTTTGTCAGATCTGATATCACACAAATCTAGTTAAACAAACAGTTATCGAATCTCTCTGTCCGAAGAAGAACACATCCGAAGTAAAAGCTCTTCCATTTCCATGGCGAACGCCTGGAAAAGGGATAAGAACCAAAAGCTCTTATCACCCAAAACCTTAATAATCTCTCTTCTTCTCCTCTCCCTCATCTTCCTCTCTTCTCTGTTCTTCTTCTTCTCTGGTTCCTCATCTCTCCAAACCTCAAATCTCAATCTTTCAATCACTACCCAATTCCCAATTCCTCCTTTCGATTGCTTCAAATGTCCACAATCAAAGCCCATAATTGCAAACGTTGTCGAGAATCTCAAATACCCTTTTATTTATTCACTCGCTGATCTTGGTAATCTCCCTGAGAAACCTCATAAGAACATTGTGAGGTTGCTGAAAGGAAAGCCCTTTAGGAAACCAGATATCTCCGCAACGATTCAGGAGGTTTTGGAGAAGATGAGAAGTAATGGCAAAGATGGGTTTGTTGTTGATGTTGGAGCTAATGTCGGTATGGCTAGCTTTGCTGCTGCGGCTATGGGGTTTAAAGTTCTTGCTTTTGAGCCTGTTTTCGAGAATTTACAGAGGATTTGTGATGGGATTTGGTTTAATAGAGTTGCTTCTTTGGTTACTGTGTTTGAAGCTGCTGCTTCTGATCGAAATGGGGACATTACTTTTCATAAGGTATACAAAATGAATCTCAGATTAGTTTTGTGAGTTATGAGAAGTAATGTTTTTTTTTGCCTTTCTGTGTTCTGTTTATCGATATTCTCTTGATTCTTATTGTTTCCATTGAGAAGTAAGTAGTACCTTAGCATTCACTTTTATTGCAAGCCATAATCATACAACAGATTATGTCGATAGAGAAGCCAGAATCAGTGAATAATAGATGAAAAGTCGTAATCGCCATACGGTAGATTCCATCTTGTTTATTGGGTGTTGCTTAATGTGGATTTCATTTGGTGTTTGATATAGTTGGTTGGACGGCTTGATAACAGTGCGGTTTCGGAGGTGGGAGCAAGACTGGCATTCAAGTCGAACAAAGAAATAGCAGTTCAAGTTAAATCTATACCTCTTGATGAACTGATTCCACCTTCGCAACCTATTCTTCTTATCAAGATTGATGTTCAAGGTTGGGAACACCATGTCTTAAAGGGAGCAAAGAAGCTACTGTCCAGGAAACTGGCAGAAGCTCCTTATTTGATTTATGAGGAAGATGAGAGATTGCTTAAGGCGAGTAATAGTAGCTCCAAAGAGATACGCGATTTTCTAACAAGCGTTGGGTATAGCAAGTGTGTCCAGCATGGTACAGATGCGCATTGCACTAAGGAGTAAAAGACATCAGACTTGTTGAAAAGTGGTAATAAGATGACATACGAGTTGAGGGATATAGGGAAGATGAGAGGCATTAGTATTTATTTGCAGAGGGAAACATTTTAAAGATGCTAATTCTGGTTAGTCATGTTTGTTTCTCCTTGTACACAATTTGTGATTCATTTATGTGATGCACATCTGATGTTGTCGATGCTCCATTGGCTCTTCTTAGGCCAATAAATCTGTCTTACTAGAATCGATGAGTGCAAGAAATTTACGCAGTGAAACATGCTTTCTCATTCAAAGCATACCATTAGGCATTAGTGGGTGCTTAAGTTGGCAGCCATCTTTCTTATCATCTTAGTTCCAACAGAATCTCGGTATCAATAGTGATAGCAGTTACAATTTGACACATTAGAATCTATACTTTGGCTATAACATTTGTACCCTCATCACTGAACTACCACCCAAGCATATTTAACCCTGAATGGCAGAAGAGTTCTTAAATTTGAACTTTGAACTTAGTGATAGCTTTGAAGCAAAGAAGAGTTTAATACATGCAGATTAAAAGCAATTATAGTACAGGAATATAAACAATGTGGTGCTTTTAGTTGACACAAGCCGTATTGAAAGGTCTAGAGAGGTTGTGAATCAAATCAGTTCAGTATGAGACGAAGTATCTCACCAGAATACTTGAACGATTTCTCCGTCTCTTCCAAACAATGATTCTTTTCTTCTCTTGTCCAGTCTTCGGCCACTTTGTTCAGTTTCTCCCTCACGTTCTGCAACAATTGGGAAAGCTCCCCGTCCCATTTGTAGAACTCGAGTTCTTTATTGTCGAGTATTTTCTCTGCTACCTGCAAAATTTGGTAGGCTTCAGAAGAAGTCTTAGCTGATTTTCCAAGCGAGTCTAGTGCAGAAAGTTTTTACCTTTCGCCCAATCATTCGACCCCCAGCACTGTGCGCAAAGTAGATGTTGTAGAAGTGACAGATGAAAGCTTGAGGATCATTCTCTGCTAGATGCTTCAAAATCTGAGAATATGTTTTACCAGGCTCAGTTGGTTCTGGAATCTCGTAACCTTGTTCCTTAAACCACTCCAGATCCTTAGCCAGTTTCTCTGCCCTTTCCAATCCTGTGTTCTTGAATTCAGCATCTACATAAAACACGGTACGCAGATATAAATCCTGAGACCAACTTATGCATTAAGATCTTTCAAAAAACCGATATCTGTTTCTTATGCACTATAAAACTCAATTTCTAAATCCGAGCTAGCATAACCGTGATCCCTCTGAGATTGACTGAAGACTCTCATAAGGACCAAGAATACGAGACAACACTAAGATTGGTGGAGTATCAGTCTATCACTGTAGATCAAGTCCAGAACATTCAGTAGATTACACAAGTAATACATATATTCAGCCTTAAACCACCAACTCTATCAAAAGGGTCGACACTAAAGATGTAAACACACCAAACCATTCACCAAAATCATTTCAAAATCAAAGATTCATAAACTCAGAGAAGAAGAAACTCACAAGTTGGGAAAGAGGAATCTCGAATAATGGTCTCAAGAGTATCATACACCAACTTACTATCCACAAGAAACCTCAAGTAGCCCTCCACAGTAGGTTCCCATTTCGCCACAGGACGTTCCTCAGGAGCCTTAGTCTCCTTCTCACCTTCCTTAGCTTGCTCCTTCGTATGAAGTCTCATCGCCACAAACCTCATCTCCTCCACAAAACCCTTCGATTCACCAGGGTACCTCTTCTTCTGCTTCTCCGCCGTCGTCGTCGCCGCAACAACCACCCCCGAAGAAGAAGACAGAGACTTCCTGTTCATAGGCATCATCCTCAAATTAGGTCGAGAGAGAAGAGGGTTTGGTTGGGAGAAAGCGAATTGGTGGATTCTGGTGAGTTGGGTATTTTTGAAGATGGATAAGGAAGAAGAAATCGGAGCTAAATAAGCCATGGTTGATCGGAGATAGGAGAAGAAGTCACGCAATGGAGTTTAAGCTTCCTTTAGAGAATAGAGAAGAAGAAGAAGAGAGGGGGACACACAATTGAATATGAATATTTTTATAAAACAAGGGAATTATTGAAAACTGTAATATATTAAATTATAATTTTTGGTTAAATCGAAGATATATAAAATGGGAATATGTGTTTTCTTGCCTTCCATGACTTTCTAAAACGAAGATAACGATAAAAAGGCAAGTTCGAGAAATTTTACATTTTTGAATTTTAAATTTACCGACATTGATGAGTTTAAACTTTAAAATTAGAAAAAAGGTTAGGAATTGACGTTTTTTTTTTTTTTTACATCTAAACTTTTTTGATTCAACAGGAGAAACATACAAATTTACAATCTAACAAGCTTAACCCAAACAAGGGAAGCATTAGAATAAGTACAATACCAAAGCTAAGAACGGAACCAAACTGGAAATGCCTAAACTCAGGCCCTCGCGTCATAAAAGCAAGATCCAAAAGAGACACTTGATGGAGAAGCATGATGTGAACCAGTCCTCCTCTTGTGCTTAAGCCTACCTCAGGAACGGTCCCAATTCACGAAAGAATAAACCTCGAACGAGTCACTTGTAGAGACAAAGAGCGACAAGGATTCCAACCGAGTAGCACCAACACCAAAGAAGAAAGGCACCAGTTCGAGCCGATGAGAATCCAAAGCAACACCACCATGAAAAGGAGTCTTGCACAAAGGAACACGAGACCATAGAAAAGGCCACTCCAGAATGGTTCACAGCCAAGGTAAACAAAACAAACGAACAACTAGAGATGGCGAGAACCACCAACGAAAGATTTACCGGAAGAGAGGCACAAACACCAGACGAGGAGAAAGGTTTGAACCCAATTATC
>OVAF01001324.1:0-14855 GCA_900406245.1 Odontarrhena argentea | reverse complement strand
ATTTTCGGTTCGATTTTGTTGTGGGGTTTATAATAAATTTGTAGTTATGGAAAAGGAGAGAAAATAATGTGAGCATGTGGTGGACCTTATGGTAGATCAATGATTTAGGAGTGTATTATGAATACCAACCAATCCAGCTACAAAAGCAATCTCCTTTGTGTGAGGCCCTCCATATATATGGTTTTCTTGCAATAATAATTTTGACAGAAGAGAAACTCCTTTTTTGTGTGCTTTAATTTGATTTTAATAACATTTCACAAAACCTTATCATGAATCTTTTATATCTCCAGGTTACTTAATCCCAAAAGGATGGAGAATTTACGTATACACTAGGGAAATTAATTACGACTCGAATCTTTACAAAGATCCAATGCTGTTTAATCCATGGAGATGGATGGTAAGTATTTTACTACCCCCATCCGCTTTCTCTATAGCAAGTGTAGTTTTAAGCTAAATTGTACTCATTACTATCACAGTTAAATTTATACAAGTGTGTGTGTTGGATTTGTGAATGTAGGAGAAGAGTTTGGAGTCACAAAACTCTTGTTTTGTGTTTGGAGGTGGGACTAGGCTTTGCCCTGGCAAGGAACTAGGGATTGTTGAGATCTCGAGCTTTCTCCATTATTTTGTTACCAAATTCAGGTTAGTTCTTGGTCATGATCTAATCTTGGTTTGATAAGAGAGGTCTTTGTGTATTTTGATTANAAACTATCACCATACTAACTTTTTTTTTTTTTGTTGTAAAAAAGTCTTAGAGAATAATATTTAATGTACAGAAAATATTGATTACGCGAATGTAGAACTAGAGAAGATAACTACAACTTCTTTTCGGCTCTATATAATGACCCATATTTTGTTCTCATTTCAAGTTGTTTTTTCTGGTCATATAAATAAATATCTATATGCAAATTATTATTAATTTTGTTCACATACTGTTCCCCCCAAAATCTTGAATAATCTTGTATACAAATTCAAATGAACTTCTCTAGAGTAAACACACGAACTGTAGTTGACAATAATCTTGAGTTTGGAACTCTCTAGGACGGCTTACACAAGTCATTTTCCTTAGATTTGACCAAGTCAGACCCATGGCCCAACAATTATTTTTCTAAAGATTTGTGGGAATCATAATATCCCATTTACATTTTAACTCTTTTTACACATCATCACTAATGAAATGATCTACTTCTTTTTTAAAATACAAAGTACATTTATTTGTAAAACACTTTGGTGACACTCTTTCATATGATGTATAATGCCACATGTAAATTATGTAAAATTCCTATGAAAATACTGAATTTTGACACCTTTTTCTCTGGAGATTTTCTAGAAATTCTCTAAATCACACATTGTTCTATAATTCGATTTCTGTTTTTTAATCTCAATCAAAACTAAAACAAAAATTGTTCCTCATAAGGTTTCTAACAATCATGTCGATTTCTAACATTCGTGTCTTTTCAAATTTGTAAAACGGTTTCGAAATAAAAAAGTTAGGAAAGCTTATTCGAACCACTAGATGTGATTTGGAAGTCAATTCGATTCGGGGGTCCTCATGTAATTAGCTATTTCCATGTCTCCATTAACCGGAATTTTGAAATTTGACGAAGATTTTGAGGACGAAGGAGAAGAACACGAGGGGAAGAGGCGTTTGGCTATGGTTTATTAGTAGTAGAATATAATCTAACATTAAGGTTTTAATATTTTTTATATATAATTTTCCATTTCCTTTTTAAATGTTTTTTTACTTTCCATTGTTTTCAAAAGGTATGAATATTATTTAATGATCAAACATTAAGGTTAATTTCATTTTTTATATTTTGTGATTTCCTTTTTATGTAGTTTTTTGAAAACATTCCATTTAAAAAAAAAAAACACATGTTTAATGTTTTTGTTTTGAAATTCTTATTTTTATAGAATAGAAATTGTGATTTTTTTTTTTAAAGATACTAGAATGAATGCTCNTTCATTTTTTATATTTTGTGATTTCCTTTTTATGTAGTTTTTTGAAAACATTCCATTTTTCAAAAAAAAAAACACATGTTTAATGTTTTTGTTCTGAAATTCTTTTTTTTATAGAATAGAAATTGTGATTTTTTTTTTTTAAAGATACTAGAATGAATGCTTGCACTGTGTGGTACTGACTTATCGTTTTGATTTTACTTTCTATTAACATTAAATTAGTTTTTTGTGTGTTTATAGCGATTTCTTACCGTCTCCTTATTTGTGAATTTATCTATTAAATTAATGGTGTTAATTACTTTAAATTTTATTCATTTTTTTTCATTACAAAATATTCGACGATGACTTATAAAAATATTGTATTGAAAGATTCATAAGAAATTAATATATTTGTTTTAAATTTACAGTTATGTTAAAACTCTTGAGAGATATTTTGTTAAAAAATCTAAGTTTGTATTTATCTCAATGAATATCAAAAAAAAAAAAAATTCAATTTAAAAATATTGAAATCAGTCTAAAATCTAATGATATACATGAGTGTTTAACCTATTAGATCAGGTTATTAAATAGTTTTTACTTTTTATTGGATTTTTAAATTTTAGAGATATAGATACAAAATTCAATTTTGTAGATAGATAAATCTAAAAAACTAAAATATATTTCTCAAATATATATATTTGCCTAACCAAAAATTCTGATTGAAAAAACAAAACATCAACCCTTCAAACAAAACCCGAGATATAATTGGAGACTAGGTTCTTTGTTGCTGGTTGTTGTAAGATTATGGAGAGGAGAGAGCTTCCAGAGGATTTGATAATGGAGATACTCTCTAGAGTTCCCGCTAATTCTGTTGCACGATTCCGAACAGTATCAAAAGCATGGCACGCTTTATTGAAATCTGAAAGCTTTGCTAAGATGTACTCTGCTAATGCACCCGAGGACTCTCTGATCCTCATGTTAATGGACATCGATATCGACTCCATTCTATTTTAAAGATCCTGTTTCTAACACTTCCTCTAGATTTTATGAACGTGTATTTCTTGCTCTTTACAAACGGCGATTACAAGCTCTTTATACAGAAATCAGAGACTAACCCTAGGTTCCTAACTACTTGATGGACAAGATACATATCGAGGCCCATTATGGCCCAATACCCCTCCTCAAGTTGGAGTGTGGAGATTGACTACACCCAACTTGGTCATCAACATCTGAAATGGAACCCGACCGAGTGCTTTGGTTAGAATATCAGCGACTTGGTCTCGAGAACGAATATGTTTGGTGACAATGGTACCATCTTGAACTGCATTACGCACCGCATGACAATCATTTTCTATGTGCTTTGTACGCTCATGAAAGACAGGATTAGCCGCAATATGCATAGCAGCCTGGTTGTCACAAAACAAAGTAGTGGGAACAGTTTGTGGAATGCCAAACGCACGTAACAGCTTACGAAGCCACTTGATCTCACGAAGAGCATCCGACATTGCCCGGTACTCAGCTTCGGATGACGAATGAGAAACAGTCTCTTGTTTTGTCGTCTTCCAAGCAATGGGAGAACCACCAAGCATCACCACAAACGAACTCAACGAACGTCTAGTGATTGGACACGAAGACCAATCAGAATCACAATAGACGGTAAGAGATAAGTCAGAATCAGACTTCAAGAGGATCCCTTGGCCCGGAGAACCCTTCAGAAAACGCACAACACGAAGCGCAGCATCAAACTGAGCCTGATTCGGCTCTTTCATAAACTGAGACAAGGTATGGACTGCATAACAAAGCTCTGGCCTGGTGTTAAGTAGATATATCAAACGTCCAACCAGGCGTCGATACGGCTTTGGGTCCTTGAGCAAAGGGCTATTCACGATGGCTAAGCGATGATTGGACTCAAGAGGTGTTGCGGCAGGCCTTGAACCGAGGTTGCCACTGTCAGCGATGATATCCAATGTGTACTTGCGTTGAGACAAGAAAATTCCATCACGTCCCCGACTAACTTCTATACCCAGAAAATACTTGAGCTTCCCCAAATCTTTCATGGAAAAGCATCGACTTAAGTAGTCTTTAAACTTCTGAACCATGTATTCATCATTTCCACAAATGACCAGATCATCAACATAAATAAGGACACGAAGTTCAATCCCTTTTTGCGAATAAGAGAAGAACGAGTAGTCATCATAAGACTGCTCAAAACCAAATTTCAGAAGAGCATCAGAAAGCTTCTTAAACCAGCATCGCGGAGCTTGTTTCAAACCATACAACGACTTGCGAAGACGACAAACTTTGCCGGGATGGGTGTGACGAAAACCTGGTGGAAGCTTCATATAAACCTCCTCATCCAAATCACCATGGAGAAAAGCATTATTGACATCCATTTGATAAACCTCCCAATGATTTGCAGCCACAAGACGTAACAAAGTTCTAACCGTAGTCATCTTAACTACGGGGGCAAACGTTTCTTTGTAATCTTCACCTTCCACCTGATTGTTCCCTTGAACCACGAGACGAGCTTTGTACCGTTCAATAGAACCATCAGAATTATACTTGGTCTTAAACACCCATTGACTACCAATAGCTTCTTTATCCGGAGGAAGATCCGTAATATCCCAAGTGTGTTTGTCTTCAAGAGACACGACCTCCGTTGTCATGGCATTATTCCATACTTCGATTTGAACAGCATCTTTAAAACTTTTGGGCTCAGAACCAGAAGTAATAGCCGCTAAATAAGCTTTGTGTCCTGGAGAGAATTTGTCATCAGCAATATAGTCAGTGAGAGGATAAGGGGATGTACCTTGGACCAATTTCGAGGGAGAGGAGCCAGTGATGGGGAGAGCGTGATGAGACGGGTCTAAAACAGCATTATAGGTGACATAATCGTTGAGGAGAACAGATTGCTTCTTGGACCGATGACCACGACCAAGCTCAGACTGAGCAACTTGAGGTGCAACGATCGTTGCTTGAGGTGCATCGCTCGATGCTAGAGTTACGTCGATCGCTACCGGAGACGTGTCGATCGCTGCGATCGTTGTTGGAGTTGCGTCGATCGTTGCTGGAGTTGCGTCGATCGTCGCTTCTGACTCAGGAGCTACGGGAGACTGCAATTCCCCTCCTGTGTCATTATCCGTGTCACTGCCCCTCCTGTCCGCTGGTAGCACTTCCCAATCATCATCGGAGCCACCATTTGGTACCGGAATTTGAGCTAATGGAGCCGTGACTGAATCAAGAAAGGGGAAAACGTTTTCCCTGAAAACAACATCCCGTGATACTAAAAATTCATTAGTATCTGGATCATAAACCTTCCAGCCCTTCTTTCCAAATGGGTAACCCACAAAGATACACAAGCGACTACGCTCACCAAACTTATCCTTATCACGACGCAACTGACGAACATAACAGGCTGATCCGAAAACTTTGAGCAGCTTGTAATCAGGTTTAACATGATGTAGAACCTCATACGGAGTACGACCGGCAAGTACAGATGAAGGAGTACGATTGATAAGATAAGCGGCCGTAAGAACTGCTTCTCCCCAGAATTTAATCGGCAAATGTGCTTGAAACAGGAGAGCACGTGCAACATTAAGAATGTGTCTGTGCTTACGTTCAACTCGTCCATTTTGTTGAGGTGTTGCCACACAAGAAGTTTGATGAACGATCCCCTGCTCGCGAAAGAAAGAGGAGAGGCACATAAACTCTGTGCCATTGTCACTCCGAACCATCTTGACAGATTTAGAGAATTGTTTCTGAGCATATGCAATGAACTTGATCAGGATGTCTTTGACCTCAGATTTTTCTAGAAGCAAGTGTGTCCAAACAGCTCTAGAAAAATCATCAACAATGGTTAGAAAATAGACTGCACCGCAAGAAGAAGGAACTCGATATGGCCCCCAAACATCAACATGTATAAGATCAAAACACTGTTTTGTTTTATTGGAACTATCAGGAAATACTTCACGAGTTTGCTTGGCTCTAACACAAATGTCACATAGACTAGAGCTAGCCTTATTGGATGAACTAGAAAGTGAAAACAAATCCGAAAACACCGAAAATGACGGATGACCCAAACGTTGATGCCACAAAACTTGATCTGACCCACTAACTGCTTTATGACTCTTTGCTTCGACCAACTCCGTCAAGTAGTAGACCCCATCACGCTCTTCACCGGCTCCAATCATGGTCCTCGAAAAACGGTCCTGTAAAACACAAATAGTGTCAGTAAACAACGCAAAACAACTTGTCTGTTTCAGAAGTTTTGAAACTGATAACAAGGTGCAGTTCAGATCAGGGACATATAAAACATTCTGTAGAGTGATTTTATCAGACAAAGCAAACTCTCCCATGCTTGTAGCAAAGGTCCGACTACCATCAGCGAATGCCACAGAACAAGGCGAGATGCTTTCGGTACGAACTAAGAAGGATGAGTTTCCAGTCATATGGTGACTTGCACCTGTATCAAGAATCACATCACCAAGCGTACCTGACAATTTATCAGAACTATTAGGACCTGACTTGTCTTGGATCATTTGATTGAGCACTCGCAACTGTTCGGGAGTAAATTCGGAGAATGAAGAAGCGTTTGAACTAGTAGCTTGAGCCACATTGGCCATGCCACGTCCGTTACCCCTGGCACCGGAGCTCCGACCGCCTCTGCCTCGACCGGAACTTGCTCCTCCACGTCCACCACTGTTACTCCTCTCATAATACCATTCGGGAAAGCCAACTATCTGCCAACAATCACGTTTTTCATGCCCACTTCTCCCACAATGTGAGCACAACAAACGCGGACGCAAAATTGAATTGGAGTTTTCGGGTCGCATGTGTGACTCTGCTTTTCCACCGTTGAAGCTTGGAGTTTCTCGGTGAGCTTCTGTTCCATCTCTGCGAACCGTGAAACCAACTGCTTCTTGCTGTTGCTCCCGACTCCGAGAAGAAGAAAGTCTTTGTTCTTCTCTGATCAACTTCGAGTAGATCTCACCCAAATCTGGAAGAGGATCAGTTCCAATAATCTGTGTGCACAAACTTCCAAACCTGGCATCATCGAGACCCATGACAAACTGGTGGATCTTCTCTTGCTCTTTTTCCGCAGCCATTGCTACCGCAGAACCACACGAGCATGGATGTACAGGTTGATACACGACTAGTTCTTCCCACAGGGAAGAAAGCTTAGCAAAATACTCTGCAATTGTCTGTCCTCCTTGCCTACACGCCGCAAGCTGAGATTTGACATGGTGAATACGAACTGTATTTCCCACTGAGTAACGTTTCTGTAACTCTGTCCATAAAGCATGAGCATCCTTGATGTATGCCACTGTTGACTTGATTTTGGGCTGAATGGAAGCACGAAGCCACCCAATAATCATTGAATTTACCGTGAGCCAATTCTCATAGTCTGGATGATTGCTCTCTGGTTTCTTCAAGGTTCCATTGATGAACCCCAGCTTTCTCTTGGCCTGAAGTGCGTTGTACATATCTCCAGCCCACTCGTTGTAGTTGTCTCCATTAAGTTGAATAGAGATGATGGACAACCCTGGATTATCCGAGGAATACAAGGTGTATGGTGACACTGACTTGGCACCATCATCATCGGGCTTCCCTTTGGCGGTAGAATCGTCTCCAGCCATGAATAATCAAACAAGAAAACGTGTTTAGAAAAGTTTAGCTTTTGAGATCTTATGGCTCTGATACCATATAGATTTTATGAACGTGTATTTCTTGCTCTTTACAAACGGCGATTACAAGCTCTTTATACAGAAATCAGAGACTAACCCTAGGTTCCTAACTACTTGATGGACAAGATACATATCGAGGCCCATTATGGCCCAATACTTCCCAAGTCGATACACGTAACGTTTTCCACTGCGATGGGCTCTTGCTATACACCACCAAGGATAAAAGACTCGTGGTTCGTATTTAATTTCTAGTTTTTTGTTCGGGTCGTTTTAGTTTTTGAAACAAGTGCTTTGCCTCTAGTTTTTTCTTTGGTTTTTAAAATTTACTAGATAATAACCTGTGTTGGGTATGGGAGCAAGTTATTTTGCTCCTCGTAATGAGAGACTTAACAATAGTAAATTTCCTAGTTGTGATGATCGTAACAATCATCTCTTGCTCTCATGAGTCATGGCTCTTCTAATCATGAATATACGCGACAGAGCAGAGCATCATAGGAATTCTAGGAGAGTTTCTCCAGCTTCTCGTGAAAAGTATCGGACTCCTAGCAACTGGCGATGGGTAGAAAAATCTAAGGCTCAACCTGTTCAGACTAGTCCAGTCTTAAACACTCACGTTGCCAACAATGGTAAAGGCGGGAGACGTCAAATTCTTAAAATGAACCTCATGTCCAAACAGAGAATGCTGAGTCCTCCTCACTCTCTGAAGCGCGACGGCCGGTACTTGAACGAATCGTGGAACCCATGTTCCATAAGGATTTGTATCTTAATGAACTTAATCTAGTCCCTACTCCAAACGATGAGTGATAATTCTGATCACAAACAAGAGATTCTTAAGGAGGATTCTTCTGAAGCTATATCCAAGGATCTTCCTCCCTTCCAAGCTCCGAATGTACGGGTCATGTTCAGACTAGAACCTCGAGTTAAAACATCTCAAGTACTTCTTCGCTTTCCTATCTTCCGTTCTTTACTATCTCAAATTTTGGGCTATTTGGAGTAACCTAGTCGCGTTAGCGATAGCCAATAATGTGAGCAGAGACTTTCGCTTACAATCATATATCGCTCGACAATGACTTTCGTTATGTAAGTGCCCACACTACGTTCCCTAAAAGAAAAATAATACAAATTTTAATACATACAAGGGGTAAAAATTATTTAACTCGTCTAGTTTTCAAGAACTATAGGGTTTAGTCAAAGGAGGATTGAACCAGACTGAAAAATGACATATACTGTAAAACAGAAATAAATTAATAACGTCGGATCATGATATTTTATTAATTTATCGAGATATTAATTTAGAGAATCCTAATTTGGGTGGAAAATTTATTTTTTGTTCCAAAAAGATCCATTCATTTACCAAATTTTTAATTTATTGAGTATTAATTTATAGAGGTTTTATTGTATCATACTATTTTTTGTTTCTCAACTAACTTTGTTCAAACTTGTATGTTCTTTCAAAATGCATATTAACTCCACATGAAAAATAACAATAAGAGATTCGGCAATTACTAGTTGAGAAATCCCGGTCTCAGAGCTGACTTTCACTAGAGAGATCTGCTTCCTAGCATTACTAATTAAAAAGAATGCTAGGATCCATCATAAACAAATTAATGACCAGGCATGATATACTTCAACACCAATAGCTAAAATCTGCGCGGAGTGGATACGGAATAGGCTTATGATGCTAGGAAGCTACTGAACCATTTATAAACTTAAAAGCATCGTGAGCTTATGATTGATCCTCGCTAATAAGCTGCAGCCAATGTGCTTATGATGGAAGAAGCTGAATTCTCAATTTATTAGCGAGGATGATACCAACAGCAACAAAGAAATTGAAAGACATTGCAAACCCAATGATGACTCAGAACACTCTTACGCAGTTTTATAACACATAAAACTCCACAGAAAGAGCATACTTGTGAGAGTAAACGAAGAGCTCCACAAAGTCATTGGTTTCCCAGTATCAGATTTTCTCAACTTCAATCTGCATAACATATACATAACCTGTAAAATACCAACTTAAGCTCCTATACCATTGCCATAAAATCAGTAACCAAAATACTAAGAGATTAAGCCTCCAAAACATGGAGTTTTTGTTTACTTTTTCTCTTAGAGGTAATTACGTGAAAGCAAAGCTCCTCCATATTTGCTCTTCTTAAAAGTCTCAATTCTCTTCTCACCGAACAAATAAAAAAAAACCCAACTTTCTGAAACAAAATTTCAGTCATCTAAAACGGTGANGTGAAAGCAAAGCTCCTCCATATTTGCTCTTCTTAAAAGTCTCAATTCTCTTCTCACCTAACAAATAAAAAAAACCCAACTTTCTGAAACAAAATTTCAGTCATCTAAAACGGTGGAGAACATCTAGCTACACCAAACTGCACATTCCTAAATATGTACGCAGACGCACATTGAGATAATATCAAAATCACAAAAACACACATTCAAGTATTCATGTGCTTGAGTCATCTCAAATTTGTATGATAAATATATATATATATATTGTTATGACTCGAATTTTATGACGGCTTAGAAGAGATAATACAAATCCGATTTCGAAAAACCATTTGAATTTCACAGATATTTGTCAAAAAAAAAATTGTCAAAAACTAAGAGAAAAATTTGCAAAATCCAATTAGTAGTAGATTGATTAGGGGAAAAACTAAAATATATTTCTCAACTATATATCTTTATAATAAACTAAAGTTTCTCCTACAACTAGCTAAAAAGAATAAAAAAATAATTTTGTATTGATATTTTACATATATTTTTAACAATTATCAAAATATTTTTTTCGTGAATCTTTCTAAAAAATGTTATCCATGAAATAATAAATAAATATTTATATTGAATCGTATATCATATTATATCTTGTTACAAACTTATATTAGAAATGTCAATTTTATAATCTTATCCACGCAACGCGTGGACTTTACCTAATATATATATATATTTGCCTAACCACAAGTTCTGATGAAAAAAAAAACAAAATTCAACCGGTCTTTGTTGCGGGCTGTTGTAAGATTATGGAGAGGAGAGAGCTTCCAGAGGATTTGATAGAGGAGATACTCTGTAGAGTTCCCGCTAAATCTCTTGCACGATTCCGAATAATATCAAAAGCATGGCACGCTTTACTGAAATCTGAAAGCTTTGCTAAGATGTACTCTGCTAATGCACCCAAGGAGGAGTCTCTGAGTATCATGTTGATTGATTTTAGGGTTTACTTAGTAAGTATGGATTTCCAGAACAAGGCTTTTCCATCCATTAAGACATCGACTCCATTCTATCTTAAAGATCCTGTTTCTAATACTTCCCAAGTCAATATATGTAACGTTTTCCACTGCGATGGGCTGTTGCTATGCACCACCAAGGATAATAGACTCGTGGTTTGGAATCCATATTCAGGGGAAACCAAGTGGATTGAACTTAGAGAGAAATATAAGGATTCTGATTATTATGCTCTTGGTTATGACATCAAATCCTCCAGCAAGCAATACAAGGTCTTGAGGATCACTCGCGGCTGGAATTTGCACCCGATCAAATATATGTGTCAAATCTTTGACTTCACCACTGATTCTTGGAGATGTCTTGATGTGGAAACTGGTTGGTATTTATCAGAAAGTCATCTTGGTATATCTCTCAAGGGAATTACTTATTGGATTGCTGAAAATATTGCTTCAGAAACAAATTCTTCCTTCTTACTAAGCTTTGATTTTGCAACAGAGAGGTTCCAACGTCTATCTCTTCCTTGGGTTTGGCATCCTTTGATGGCTTTATCGGTAGTGAGAGTGGTTAAAGAAGAAAAACTTTGTCTATTAGGTTATTATGGGACATTATCAGCACGTTTACAGGTATGGGTGTGGAGTAGTACTAGAAGATCAGTCATGATATGGAGAACTTTTTTAGCACTTGAAACCGGTTATGACAAATATATATTATCTCGTGAGATGAGTTTTTTGGCAGACCAGCAGAACAAAGTTGTCCTGTGTTGCAACCCATCCAAAATCTTACACATTCTGGGCGAAAACATGCACGGCGTAGTGAATAATCTTGGTGGAGAGTCGAGATACTTATCATGTAATTCAGTTCTTCTTAATTATGTTCCAAGTTTTGCTCCAATCAACCAGGTAAATTTTCTTCTAGGACGCAAAAGGAAAGCACAAAGCAAGTGATTTGTATTGGTCACGCTGATCTCATTTATATCCAGTTCGTATTTAATTTCTAGTTTTTTGTTCGGGTCGTTTTAGTTTTTCAAACAAGTGCTTTGCCTCTAGTTTTTTCTTTGGTTTTTAAAATTTACTAGATAATAACCTGTGGTTAGTATGGGAGCAAGTTATTTTGCTAGACACGAAATAAATTTTTGGTCAATTATAAACATGTTGTTCATGACACTTTACCTCGTATTGAGGCTGCTGCGAATGGGTTTGTATCTTAATGAACTTAATCTAGTCCCTACTCCAAATGGTCATCTGATGGAAGAAGGGAAAATAAACGAGAGGCTAGACTTGAATCCGGAGATGAGTGATAATTCTGATCACAAACAAGAGATTCTTGAGGAGGATTCTTCTGAAGCTACTATCCCGGATCTTCCTCCTTTCCAAGCTGCGAATGTACGGGTCATGTTCAGACTAGAACCTCGAGTTAAAACATCTCAACTTCTTCGCCTTCCTATCTTCCGTTCTTTACTATCTCAAATTTTGCAGCTTGGAAATTTGATTTGAAAATGGACCAAAATTTGATTTGAAATGCAATAATAGACTCTAGTTTGAACATTAAGCAAAAATAGACTCTTTGGATATGAAATATCAGTTTTAACCTTGCTGAACAAACAAAAAAACGGGTGTGCAATTGACGATATTAACCCCAAGAAGTCTTAAACAAGTACTGAAGTCATCTTAGTAGACGTCACTAGAAGTCTACTCATTATATATTACTTAAATTTTAATTTAAAAAAAATTAAAAAATAATCTGACGAATTAAAAATGTACCTAACCAAAAAATAGCTTATCTTCATCCATATAAAATAAAATTTCTTGCAAAAGAATGATTTTAAGATGATTTAGGTGGAAAATCTATCTAGAATAGAATGAATGAAAAATACAGACTTCTTCTGAAGTTTGCCATAGACTTCTTCTGAAGTCTAATATTCAAAATTATTAAATAGGCGGGAATTAAAATTATTACCAAATAGGCGGAAACCAAGAAATTAACCCTAAAAATGTGTAAACCGAAGAAAACCGGTGCAATTTTACAAAAACCGACTAAACCTAACCGGAAAAAGTAACTCCTATATAAAGAAATAATTGTTTGTAACCCTAATTTTTTCTAAAGCCCCCTCTCTCAGGGAGGCCGCTGCTTATCAACCAAGCCCTACGTCGTTCGGATTATCATCACAGAGCGATAACTTCTGGTACGATTTCTTCTTCTCGATTACTCTATGCAAAACTCCTCTTCCTCTCCTCTTCTCACATTGATGCTCACATGTTTCCCGAATTTGATCGTCTTCCTCCACATATGATGCAGAAGATGCATATGCAAGACAACCTCCAACACCATCATCTAATGCAAGTATTCCCTGGTGGTGGTCCACAACACCATCAGTCTCCACATGTAAAAAATCAGATGTCGGGTCTTGTTCCTGAGTTAAATCCATCACAGGGCTTTCCCGTCGCCCATCGCCAGCCCAACTACGGTAAGCCACCACCAGGTATAACATAAGATAACCAAATCTAATTCCTGTTTTACCTTCCAAGATACGGCTCTCGATTATATTTTGGGCCTGGATTCAACATCTATTGTGCTCTAGTACTCTGGTCTTTTAATAAGAATATGCAGGGATTAGTTGATTTCAAGTCTAGTCTCAAAAGGTTATTCCTTTTTGTGCCCTTGCAGGTTCTCAAGTCAACAGGGTTGATCATTCAGATTCACTACAGACACTGTTGGGGATTCACCAGAGGTTCATGTAAGCAGATAACCACGACGGGTCAAGCTGGTGGTCCTAATCGTCAAGGATCTATGGGTCATGAACTCAATCTTGGTTGGCTACAGGTAGCCTTGCTCTGGCTATAAGTGTCTGCCTGAAAGTAAGGTGCTTTGTGATGTGCAAGGAATCAAATTTACTATTTGTGAGTTTATAAAAAGTAAAAAGAAAAAGAGAAACCTCTACCAACTCTCGTTTCTCTTGCTGCATGTGATATCACATTGCTGCATGTGATATGTGATGTGCGATCCATTACTCCACTTTGTAAGTTTATTTATAAATTTCTCATTTTTTGGAATGATAAGCTTATTGTAACTAATCTATTTACTAGTTATGTAGATATTAGAAATTGTTATTGTTTAATTGATGATTCTGTAATCTAGCTAGTAATTGTTATTTTTTATATAATTGATGATTTTGTTGTGTGGCAGATACTCTGAATAAAGCTAAGTGTTTGGGATGATTATACAAGTAGTCTATTGTGCTGTTTACAAAAAGAGGGAAGAGAAAGATGAAGAGATGAAGCGGAAGAAGTTGGACAACTTAAGGAAAGTGCAGAAATTAGAGGCTAGATTGACTAAACATCATAACGACATAAGAGGATGGATATGATTCTTCTTGTAATGTTTTAAATTATGTTGTCCAGGTTCATGATTTGAACAACACTTGTGAGTATTTGAAATTGTTTTGGACATGTATAAACGCGAGTCTACTAATGAAAAAAAACGACATAATGCTCTTTATGTCTTTTGTGTACCAGTCATTTTTATGTCTTTTGTGTAGCCGTAACTGTAATAAATCTAATAGCTTAAGAGAATGAGGACCATAAGACTCACTCATAACACGCAGTGTGTAATTTAAGCAAAGACAAAACAATTTCAATTTGTAATTCATGCTACTTGGTGGAAATAAGATAGAATATCCATAAAACTCTTAGCAGTAAATGTATGAGAAAAAAGTAAAAGAAACATTAAGAAGAATATATGATAAAACAACTTGTAATTTTCATAAGGACTAAAGTGGAATCTATGCTATAAATGTCAAAAGAAGTAAATTTGAGAAACGAGCTATATATTTCAAACATATACCCTTCTAATATTCACGTGCAGACTTCACATGAAGTCTATATTTATATTTACAAGTAAACTAACTAAAAACAAAACAATTCATCAAAGAGAAAACTTAACGAATAAACTTATAATTCTCATAGGCAATGCATGTTATATATATATATATATATATATATATATATATAT
>OVAF01001323.1:0-23438 GCA_900406245.1 Odontarrhena argentea | reverse complement strand
GCAAACCATCACCATAGCCGCTTCAATCAGAGTGAATCCAGGGAGGAGCACGTCATTAAATATAGCTCCATTAATTTTGTAAAAATGATAATTATTGTTCAAATATTTTAGCTCTTGGTTTCATCATGTGAAGAACTTCAGTTGGTAGATTAATATAGTATTGAAACCATGATATGATGTTTTTGACAGAAAAAAATATCATTTGTGTAATGATCTATGAAGTAAAATTATGAATTAATATTAATGTATTTTATAAATATATTCTGGTTAGGCCAGTGGCAGTCATAAATTGTAATAATGAAGATTCTTCATTGAAGAAGAGCACCATATAATTGATATATTCCTAATAAAAGTTGAGTGATTCATATCACTCTATTTTATATTTCTCTTTCAAAACCTTTACCAAACCCATAAAGTCTAAATATTCTCCTTTTTTGTACCCACAAAGCACTCATCACATATGCTACAATCTTTTAAAAGCAAATACTCTCTGTGATTTTATTCTAAACTTATTATTCGTTCTTATCAAATTAAAAAAAAAAAAAAAATGAGATGTTTTATCCAAAAAAAGAAAGAAGAGATCCATGGTTTATTATGGCCACGATTGGGCCATACAATTCATATAAACAAACAAGCGGCCCATTACCTTAAAACAAACGAACGACCAAGATTAATCCAACATAAGATCACAGATCTAAATGGACGGTGGTGTACATTTGGCAGTATGATTGGTCCACGTCATATGAAATGACACGAGCCCTCTCTCTCTTTCTAGTTTCTTCTCATCAATATAAATCACCTCGCGTATGATTGGTCCATGTCATCTGAAATGACACGTGTTATCTTTCTTCACGTACCATATGAATCATCCTCGCGAAATGATTGGTCCACGTCATCCAAGATGACACTGGCTGTGTGTTTCATGGCGTTCCATAATAAGCGAGCGTAGCCTTCGGGGACTCAACCTTTATAAAGAGAGACCACTTGAATACTCTCGATCCATCAGAAAAACACACCACGACGACCATGGCTCGCGATACGATTGTGCTTGCGATCGTCTTACTAGGTCAGTGATTCCTATGAATTACTAGATCTCTCTATATTCTTCAATGTTACGGATGGATTCGTTGTTTAGTGAATTTGATAGATGTTTTTGAATAGATCTCCTCTTGCTAGGAAATGTATAGTGTAATGGGAATTGAGATTTGATTTTAGTGATGTAATCGGCCTATTTTGTTTTAGTATGATCTGGAGAATTCGATGGTGAAATTAGGATAGTGATTTGTTAGTATCTCTCTGGTTTGTTTATTTTGGGTTTGGCTTTTGGTATTGTGTACTGACGAGTGGAATAATTGTGATTCAGGATGTCTTTTTGCGGGTTCTTTTGCAAAAGAAGAGGCTACGAAATTGGGATCTGTTATAGGAATTGATCTTGGTACCACATACTCCTGTGTTGGTGTTTACAAGAATGGCCATGTTGAGATCATTGCCAATGACCAAGGTAACCGTATTACTCCTTCCTGGGTTGGTTTCACCGACTCCGAAAGGCTCATTGGTGAAGCTGCTAAGAATCAGGCGGCTGTTAACCCTGAGAGGACCATCTTTGATGTCAAGAGATTGATTGGAAGAAAGTAAGTGTTCGTTTTTCTTTATTTTGCTTGATTATTCGTGTGTTTGCTGTGGAATGTTGAACTAAAGTTTCTATTTTTATTGGAAATTATTGCAGATTCGAGGACAAAGAGGTGCAAAAGGATATGAAACTTGTACCTTACAAGATTGTGAACAAGGACGGCAAGCCTTACATTCAAGTCAAGATCAAGGATGGTGAGACCAAGGTTTTCTCTCCTGAAGAGATCAGTGCCATGATACTCACTAAGATGAAGGAGACGGCTGAAGCATACCTTGGAAAGAAAATCAAGGACGCCGTTGTCACTGTTCCAGGTGAGCTTGAATTAACTTAATACTGTGTGATTACTTACAAATTCATGTATGCTTAGTTGATTAACCTCTTGTTGTTCTCTCCGTGCAGCTTACTTCAATGATGCCCAGAGGCAAGCCACAAAGGATGCCGGTGTTATCGCTGGGCTCAATGTTGCTAGAATCATTAACGAACCCACTGCTGCAGCTATTGCCTACGGTCTTGACAAGAAGGGTGGTGAGAAGAACATCCTTGTCTTTGACCTTGGTGGTGGTACTTTTGATGTCAGTGTCTTGACCATTGATAATGGAGTGTTCGAGGTTCTTTCCACAAATGGTGACACCCACTTGGGAGGTAACTTAACCTTGACCTTAAATGCATTGTTTTAAATTCACCACCTTTAATTACAACAGTTCATTTCTTAGATATACAGTAGGTAGAAGATACATAGTGACACGCCTGTCAACTTGTGGTTAAGGATTACATGTGGTAGTTATGTTAACCCTCTTTGGGAATGTGATTGCACAGGTGAGGACTTTGACCACAGGATCATGGATTACTTCATCAAGCTCATCAAGAAGAAGCACCAAAAGGATATCAGCAAGGACAAGAAGGCTTTGGGTAAGCTCAGAAGGGAGTGTGAGAGAGCCAAGAGAGCTCTTAGTAGCCAGCACCAAGTTCGTGTTGAGATTGAGTCCCTCTTCGATGGCACTGATTTCTCTGAGCCACTCACCAGAGCCCGTTTCGAGGAGTTGAACAACGACTTGTTCAGAAAGACAATGGGACCTGTGAAGAAGGCCATGGATGATGCTGGTCTACAGAAGAGCCAGATCGACGAGATTGTTCTAGTTGGTGGAAGCACCAGGATCCCAAAGGTACAACAGCTTTTGAAGGACTTCTTTGAAGGAAAAGAGCCGAACAAGGGTGTCAACCCCGATGAGGCTGTCGCTTATGGTGCTGCAGTTCAGGGAGGTATATTGAGCGGAGAAGGTGGTGACGAAACCAAAGGTGCGTTTCTCTCTTCCATGTATAGCTCTGATTCTACTATTAGGTGAAAAAATGTTGTGGCTCAATGTAGTGTGTTTGTAATTTCAGATATCCTTCTTCTCGATGTTGCACCACTCACTTTGGGTATCGAGACTGTCGGGGGAGTGATGACAAAGCTGATCCCAAGAAACACTGTTATCCCAACCAAGAAATCTCAGGTGTTCACCACATACCAAGACCAGCAGACCACAGTCTCCATTCAGGTCTTTGAAGGTGAAAGAAGTCTCACCAAGGACTGTAGGCTGCTTGGGAAATTCGACCTCAACGGAATCCCACCAGCTCCACGAGGGACCCCTCAAATTGAAGTCACATTCGAAGTGGATGCTAACGGTATCCTGAACGTGAAAGCAGAGGACAAGGCGAGTGGTAAATCAGAGAAGATCACAATCACGAACGAGAAGGGACGTCTGAGCCAAGAAGAGATTGAGAAGATGGTGAAGGAGGCAGAGGAGTATGCAGAGGAAGACAAGAAGGTGAAGGAGAGGATCGATGCAAGGAACAGTCTTGAGACGTATGTGTACAACATGAAGAACCAAGTGAACGACAAGGACAAGCTTGCAGACAAGTTGGAGGCAGATGACAAGGAGAAGATTGAAGCTGCGATCAAAGATGCTCTTGAGTTTCTTGACGAAAACCAGAATGCAGAGAAAACCGAGTACGATGAGAAGCTTAAGGAGGTTGAGGCTGTTTGTAACCCAATCATTACTGCTGTTTACCAAAAGTCTGGTGGGGCACCAGGTGGCGAATCAGCAGCAACAGACGAGGAGGAGGATGAGTCTCACGACGAGCTCTAGACCAATGTCAGGCAATATTGTTGATTTGTGACACCAAAAGAGTAGAGACTAGAGAGACATATTAGGTGTTTGTTAAAGTTTTGAGCTTTTCATTCGAAAGAAAAAGCTGTTTTTATTTTTCTCCTTGTATTTTATGAAACAGATGTTTTATTTTTAAAGCTTACTTGATGTTCCATCTTCCTCTTAGACTCAGTCCCACCTCTCTTCTGGTTTTACACATTTTTTTTTTTTTGCGATTAATAGATCTAATGGCTCCACTTACGTTTACGTTTAGCCCTAGTCAAAAAATTTGATTACTAGTCCCTTCCCTACTGTGGAGACTCAATGGATTATGGAGGTTTCAACAACAATTTGCCAACGAGGTTCTTGTCTATACTTCCGACCAAGCTGCTTGTTTCCACATCGCTCTGTCCGTGAGGTGAAGGAATCTGTTCTTTCTTGTAGACAACAACTTTGATTTTGGCAAAACTCTTTCTACGTGACAACTATGTATTATCCCTTGTTGATAATGATCGTTGGATTCTAGCTGCCCTCGAACGTGGCTGCTTGGAAGTACACTTTCAATGAAACTCTAGGGATCTTCTCGAGCAACGCACTGGCTAAACTCGCACTTTCTCTGGGTGCATTTGATGTTGATCCAAATCCGTACAAGTGGCTCATCTCTGGTTGCTCGGGATCCATGAATTTATTCAAATGCGATGGTTATGGTTAGGGGTGGGCGTTTCGGTTTTCGGTTTTGTTACGGTTCGGTTTTTTCGGTTTTTTGGGTTTTCGGTTTTATAAAATCTCAACCCATATGTAAACCGTTTATATTTTGGTTGGGTTACGGTTCGGGTTCTTCGGTTCTTCGGTTTTTCGGTTTTACAAAATTTCAAACCATATTGCAACCGTTTGCATTTCGGTTCGGTTCGGTTACGGGTTTTTTCGGATTATGTTTCATAATATTAAAAGAAAAAAAAGTTATTGATAAAATTTCGAGGATTGAATAGAGTTATCAAAAATTCAAAGTAAAGATAATTAAAACAAAATGTAAATAGTATAATGAATTGAAAAGCTATTTTTTATAGGGTAATTGTCATTTATTTTAGGGTTTTCAGAGAAAAAAAAAATTATATTTTTTGAATTACTATAAAGTCTAATAGTCTATAATTACACTTACATATATTATTAATAATATTATAATATTTCTTCTTAAAACCCGAAAACCCGAACGGTTTTGCGGTTTTAAAACGAACCGAAATCGAAACCGAATTTTTTTTAAAATGGTAACCAAACGGGTTTATTGATAAAACCGAAACCGAACCGAAACACCTAATTACGGTTCGGTTCGGTTCCGTTTTATTCGGTTCGGTTTTTATGCCCACCCCTAGTTATGGTTACAAAAACATCGGGCCAACTTGGAAGAGATTTGTGGCGAGTACATCCATCAAGCGAGTAATGATTTAATCCCATGGGCTTACTATGTTTGGATCAAGACACCACATAACATTTTGTGTTTCTTGACTATACTTGTATGGTTATGATGTGATTGAGATTACCAAACTCAGTTTGACACATAAAAAATAGTTCAATAAAAGCTAATTAGAAAAACATGCAGTAAATTGGCTCTCTTTTAAAAACAACGAAGTATAATGAAATGCTGGGCGATGTCAAGCAAAACATTTTTGGGTCCAACAAGGACGAGGAAATAACATTAATCTTTTTGGATGTTCTTAAGAGGGAAAAAGAAATTACAAGAAGTGGAGATGACACTTTGGAATGCTAACTTCTATTCCCATCTGGTGTCAAAATTCATAAACTGGGCCTAATAAACATACTACGGTTATAAGAAAGCGGCCCATCATGTTAAACGAAACGAACGGCCAAGATGAATCCAACACAAGATCACAGATCTAATTGAGCGATGACGTACATGATTAGTCCACATCATATAAAAGAGGACATTTTCGCGTCCCTTATTAACCACCTCGCGCCACGATTGGTCCACGTCATCAGAAATGACACGCGTTCTGTTTCTTCGTGCTAAGATTGGTCCACGTAATCTAAGATGACACTCGCTCTCTGTTCCATAATAAGTGAGCCTTGGGGACATTACTTCGGATCCATCAACATTCCCCACACACTTCTCACAAAGACACAACCATGGCTCGCAATACGATTGTGCTTGCGATCGTCTTACTAGGTCAGTAATTCCTTACCAGATCTCTATGTTTTTGTATCTTCAATGTTACATTGTTTCTTCAACTTGATAAATACATTGCTTTGTATCTATCTGATCTTACCGATGTTTAGATCTCCTCTTGCTCGGAAACATATAGTGCATTGGGAATTTAGATTTGATTTTAGTTATGTATTGGGCCTTTTTAACATTGATCGCTGATTTAGTAAGATCTGGAGAATTCGATGACGAAATTACGATAGTGATTTGTTAGTTTCTCTCTGGTTTATTAATTTTAGTGTTTTGTCTTTTGGAATTATTGTGCTTTCAGGATGTCTTTTTGCAATTTCTATTGCGAAAGAAGAGGCTACAAAGTTGGGATCTGTTATAGGAATTGATCTTGGTACCACATACTCCTGTGTTGGTGTTTACAAGAATGGCCATGTTGAAATCATTGCCAATGACCAAGGTAACCGTATTACACCTTCCTGGGTTGGTTTCACCGACTCCGAGAGGCTCATTGGTGAAGCTGCTAAGAATCAGGCGGCTGTTAACCCTGAGAGGACCATCTTTGATGTCAAGAGATTGATCGGGAGGAAGTAAGTGTTCATTTTTCTTTATTTTGCTGCTTTATTCGTGTCTCTGCTGTGGAATGTTGAATTAAAGTTTCTATTTTTTACCAGATTCGAGGACAAAGAGGTGCAAAAGGACATGAAACTTGTACCTTACAAGATTGTGAACAAGGACGGCAAGCCTTACATTCAAGTCAAGATCAAGGATGGTGAGACCAAGGTTTTCTCTCCTGAAGAGGTCAGTGCCATGATTCTAACTAAGATGAAGGAGACAGCTGAAGCATACCTTGGAAAGAAAATCAAGGACGCCGTTGTCACTGTTCCAGGTGAGCTTGAATTTACTTAATACTGTGTGATTACTTGCACCTTTATGTATGCTTAGTCGATTAACCTCTTGTTGTTTTCTCGGTGCAGCTTACTTCAATGATGCCCAGAGGCAAGCCACAAAGGATGCCGGTGTTATCGCTGGTCTCAACGTTGCTAGAATCATTAACGAACCCACTGCTGCAGCTATAGCCTACGGTCTTGACAAGAAGGGTGGTGAGAAGAACATCCTTGTCTTTGACCTTGGTGGTGGTACTTTTGATGTCAGTGTCTTGACCATTGATAATGGAGTGTTCGAGGTTCTCTCCACAAATGGTGACACCCACTTGGGAGGTAATGTAGCCTTGACCTTAAACGCATTGTTTAAAATTTCATCTCCTTTATTTAGAACGGTGCATTTTTTAGATGTATACTAGTTAGAACAGACATAGTGGCATGCTTGTCGACTAGTGTTTGAGGATTACATGTGGTAGTTATGTTAACCCTTTTTGTGAATGTGATTCCACAGGTGAGGACTTTGACCACAGGATCATGGATTACTTCATCAAGCTCATCAAGAAGAAGCACCAAAAGGATATCAGCAAGGACAAGAAGGCTTTGGGTAAGCTCAGAAGGGAGTGTGAGAGAGCCAAGAGAGCTCTTAGTAGCCAGCACCAAGTTCGTGTTGAGATTGAGTCCCTCTTTGATGGCACTGATTTCTCTGAGCCACTCACCAGAGCCCGTTTTGAGGAGTTGAACAACGACTTGTTCCGAAAGACAATGGGACCTGTGAAGAAGGCCATGGATGATGCTGGTCTACAGAAGAGCCAGATCGACGAGATTGTTCTCGTTGGTGGAAGCACCAGGATCCCAAAGGTACAACAGCTTTTGAAAGACTTCTTTGAAGGAAAAGAGCCAAACAAGGGTGTCAACCCCGATGAGGCTGTTGCCTATGGTGCTGCAGTTCAGGGAGGTATATTGAGCGGAGAAGGTGGTGATGAAACCAAAGGTGCGTATCTCTTCCTTGTATAGCTCTGATTCTACTCTTACATGCAAAAATGTTGTGGCTCAGTGTAGTGTGTTTGTAATTTCAGATATTCTTCTTCTCGATGTTGCACCACTCACTTTGGGTATCGAGACTGTCGGGGGAGTGATGACAAAGCTGATCCCAAGAAACACTGTTATTCCAACCAAGAAATCTCAGGTGTTCACCACATACCAAGACCAGCAGACCACTGTCTCCATTCAGGTCTTTGAAGGTGAAAGAAGTCTCACCAAGGACTGTAGGCTGCTCGGGAAATTCGATCTCAACGGAATCCCACCAGCTCCTAGAGGGACCCCTCAAATTGAAGTGACATTCGAAGTAGATGCTAACGGTATTCTCAACGTGAAAGCAGAGGACAAGGCGAGTGGTAAATCAGAGAAGATCACAATCACGAACGAGAAGGGACGTCTGAGCCAAGAAGAGATTGAGAAGATGGTAAAGGAGGCAGAGGAGTATGCAGAGGAAGACAAGAAGGTGAAGGAGAGGATCGATGCAAGGAACAGTCTTGAGACTTATGTGTACAACATGAAGAACCAAGTGAACGACAAGGACAAGCTTGCAGACAAGTTGGAGGCAGATGACAAGGAGAAGATTGAAGCTGCGATCAAAGACGCTCTGGAGTTTCTTGATGAAAACCAGAATGCAGAGAAAACCGAGTACGATGAGAAGCTCAAGGAGGTGGAGGCTGTATGTAATCCAATCATCACTGCGGTTTACCAAAAGTCTGGTGGGGCACCAGGTGGCGAATCAGCAGCAACAGACGAGGAGGAGGATGAGTCTCACGACGAGCTCTAGATCAAAGTCAGACAGTGTTGTTGATTTGTGACACCAAAAGAGTAGAGACTAGAGAGACATATTAGGTGTTTGTCAAAGTTTTGAGCTTGTCAATCAAAAGAGGAAGCTGTTTTTTATTTTATTTTCTTTTTCTTGTATTTTATCAAAGAGATATGTTTTATTTAAAAAACTTACTTGATGTTTCCAATTTCCCTTAAGACTCAATCCCATCGTCCTCTGGTTTTACAGTAAGTCTCACTTTTGTTTTTGTTTGTCTTTGAATCAGAAATAATATAGAATAAGAATGATCTAATTTGCTATCTGCTCGCATTTCGCCGTAGAGGAATATGTTGTATCCTATAGACAACTTTGTTTGGAAGACTCTGCAACCTTAAGTTGTGATAACGGCTTCTCTTATTTCATGGAGAAAAAGTGTTGCTTTTTTAGGCGCTTGTTCCTTCACGAGACTCGACTATAAAATGTCTATTTTTTGAACTTGGATTCTCAAGCAGAACAGCACATTGGTTAAACTCACACTTTTTCTCGGTGCCAACTTGAAAGAGATCTGTTACTAATGTTTTTCGTGACTGATGTGGAGACAAGAAGTTTGTATATGGAATCAGATTCAAAGAAAGTTTAGTGGGCCTATCAATAAGCCCATTCAGCCCTAAAATGGTTCGCCCTTCTCTTTCCTTCCATTTCCGCTTTCTGTGGTTTCGATTCCAAATCCGTTTTCCGGAGCAGCAAAATTGTCTCAGGCCATGACTGAAGTTGCGAGCTCCGTCGTGTATGAAGTGCTCGGTCGTAGAGCACAAGATGTGGATGAGCCCATCATGGACTACATCATCAATGTCCTCGCCGACGAGGATTTCGACTTCGGTGAGGAAGGTGAAGGTGCCTTCGATGCCGTCGGTGAGCTCCTCGTCGCTGCTGAGTGCGTCTCCGATTTCGATGAGTGCCGTTTGGTAAGAGGCCCCTGCAACTCTACACATGAATTGAATTTTAGATTCTTTATTTCATACTCGAGATCTTAGCTATGGTCGTAGTGGGAACTAAAATTTATGCTGAAATGTTTTTCAGAATTACCTCCTTAGGTCGGTTTTGAATAATATCTGAAATGGTTATAATTGGATTGTGGTGTAGGTTTGTAGCAAACTGTCGGATAAATTCGGAAAACATGGATTGGTGAAGGCTCAACCAACTGTTAGGAGTCTTGCCATGCCTGTACGGATGAACGATGGAATGGACGATGGACCAGTTAAAAAGAAGAAGCCTGAGCCTGTCGATGGGCCTTTGTTGTGTGAACGTGATAAAGCTAAGATCGAAAGGAGAAAGAAGAAGGATGATCGCCAAAGAGAGGTTTGGAATACTCTCGAGATTCTAATTTTTCAGTCGAGATTTTGGATTGTGTATCTTTGATGATTTACTGGTTTCTCTTTTTTTATGCAGTTTCAATATCAACAGCATGTTGCTGAAATGGAAGCTGTTAAAGCAGGGATGCCTACTGTTAGTGTCAATCACGACACTGGTGGTGGCTCCGCTGTCAGAGATATTCATATGGATAACTTCAATGTTTCTGTTGGAGGCCGCGATCTCATTGTTGACGGATCAATCACTCTCTCTTTTGGACGCCACTATGGTGGGTTTCCAGCTTAAGTTTTATTTGTTCCAGGGAAGGAGTTGTAGATAACAGAAAACTGGCTTACAAATAGGTTCTTGTTTTCTTTGAATTGCTTTTACAGGCCTTGTAGGACGTAATGGTACCGGAAAAACAACGTTTTTGAGGCATATGGCTATGCATGCTATTGAGGGTATTCCTAATAATTGCCAGATATTGCATGTCGAACAAGAAGTGGTTGGTGACAACACTACTGCCTTACAATGTGTTCTTAACACTGATATTGAAAGAGCCCAGCTATTGGAAGAAGAAACTCAATTACTGGCAAAGCAGGTTAGCAACAAGCTAGTTTTACGAATAAAAGAGTCATTGCTTCCTGTTATTAGTATCGAATCGTTTGGGTTTGTCTTTTACTATCATCTGTCATTGGTGGTAATATTGACTATTGTTTGGTAATCGGAAGAGAGATATGGAGTTGGAAGAACCCACCAAAGATAAGGATGGAATGCCTACCAAAGATACAACTGAAGGAGATCTTATGTCTCTAAGGCTTGAAGAAATATACAAAAGGCTTGATGCAATTGATGCTTACACTGCTGAGGCTCGGGCAGCTAGTATCCTTGCTGTAAGTTGCTCTTCACTTTTAAAAAGTTTTGCTGCCGTCGTAGGGTATTTGTATTTGTTTCTCATGATAGCATAGATGTAAACAAGAGGGTATGCATATCTAGACACAAGTCATGACCCATCATTAAAAAAATCTTATAAGAAGCTAGCTTTCGGTGCTATCTCCTGTTGAAGTCTTTGTGTGTGCTTTTGATGCTTTCAACTTCTGAATTCTGTTAACTTGCAAACGTTCTTCTCTGTGATATTTCCAGGGGCTCAGTTTCACTCCGGAAATGCAGAAGAAATCCACAAATACTTTTTCAGGTGGATGGAGGATGCGAATTGCGCTTGCTCGTGCTCTATTTATAGAGCCTGATTTGTTGTTGCTTGATGAACCAACGGTGTGTTTTTTTCATAAGCTTTTCTTACTAGAAAAATCTATGTTCATTATATTCTCAAATTTCTGACATTCTTTGTCTCTGTTTTGGTAGAACCATCTTGATCTCCATGCTGTCTTATGGTTGGAAACATATCTGACGAAATGGCCAAAAACATTCATAGTCGTTTCACATGCTAGGGAATTCTTGAATTCGGTACTTTCGCTCTCTTGAATTTCATGCAATTGTTACTACCCCAATATCTCTGGACACGTGTAATTCTTGTTTCTGGCTGCAGGTGGTCACAGACATCATCCATTTGCAAAATCAAAAACTAAGCACCTATAAAGGAAACTATGATGTTTTCGAAAGAACACGGGAAGAACAAGTGAAGAATCAGCAAAAAGCTTTTGAATCTAGTGAACGATCACGGTCACATATGCAGGTTTATATCTTTTTGGCAAAATCAACTCTTTAATTATGTTTTCAGCTGGTCTCTGGTTTGTTTAGCAGTAACATGGTGGATTCCTGTCTGATGCTTGATATCTGTTTTTCTGCTGCAGGCGTTCATTGATAAATTTCGTTACAATGCTAAGAGGGCGTCTCTTGTTCAATCAAGAATCAAGGTATCAACAGTTACAACTATTTATGTGATTATATATTTGCCACCGGTGGTGGTTAATATTATTGTGTCTATGACCCAGGCATTGGACCGGCTGGCCCATGTGGATCAAGTTATTAATGATCCGGAGTAAGCAAATCCCTCTTTTATATATGCTAAAGTGCTTTCAATGGATATTAGAAATGATGCTATACTCTGAAATTAAGTGAAACTTGATGCTCATTCTTAGCTCCAGCCGTATATACATTAACCTCTTGTCTTTCTCGTGCAGCTATAAATTTGAATTCCCAACTCCTGATGATAAGCCTGGACCCCCCATTATCAGTTTCAGGTTTGCAATCTTCCAGAAACCACCTATGTTAAACTGATACAAAGTTCTGTAATTTTTGGTATGTGGAGGATCCAAAGATCATCACGACAAATTGCTTACTCGTTAATTCTATTTTACAGTGATGCATCATTTGGCTACCCTGGTGGCCCGTTGTTGTTCAAGAACCTAAATTTCGGAATAGATCTGGATAGTCGTATTGCAAGTAAGAAGGCTACCCCCTGCCTTGATTATGAGATCTCATAGATGATACACGTTTAAAATTATTGAACTTTCATCAATCATATGTGGATATCAGTATGTACAGCATTAAAGAACATGTAGAACTTAATTTTTAATGCTCCTCTCCTCCCCTCATTTTAAGTCTTATATATGGTTTTCTCGTCGGAATGCAGTGGTGGGAGCCAATGGTATTGGTAAATCGACTATACTGAAACTTATTTCTGGGGAGTTGCAACCAAGCTCCGGAACAGTTTTCCGATCTGCTAAGGTATGGCAAAAAGACTTCTCTTTTCTTAATTTGAACAACAAATTGGATACAGTCCCTTGGGAACATGTTGGATGACCCTTAATTATACTCTCCTTTTTTTCAATGACCCTTTATTATACTCAAATTACGGAGAGCTCTATTATATTTAAGAAGTTGGATTCTTAAAAAGCATTGAGTTTCTGAAATTTATTTGATAACATATTGAATCGTTGTTTCCATTAGCCAGCTATATGATTGCTCGTTTTCCTACTCTGTTAATGCTAAATTTCATGCTCTAACGTGATAGACTGATATGATGATATATTTTTTACAGGTTCGAGTTGCAGTATTTAGTCAGCACCACGTGGATGGACTAGACCTGACTTCGAACCCTCTTCTCTATATGATGCGCTGCTATCCAGTAAGTTCGCATGCTCGTTATACCCCTCTACTTTGTTTGTTTCAGTTAACAGGAGATCACAATCATGTTAAGAATGATTCATCTCTTAGTATTCACAATAATTTCTATCTGTCTACTGCTTACAAGCACAACTTTAGTTTTACAACATAGTTGAAGCAAAATATATGCCCTTGGCTTCCCAGTTGTCCTAACTGGTATGTGATTTTATTTGGCAGGGAGTTCCGGAACAGAAGCTCAGAAGTCACCTGGGTTCTCTTGGAGTCACTGGAAATCTTGCATTGCAGCCTATGTACACTTTATCTGGTATGCCCTTTTTTTTGTCTATTACTACTGTGTTTAGAATTACATAACTACGATACAAAATCTTAAATTGCAACTGGGATCCCATCTATCTACCTCATTTATGTGTGTTTTGTATATGAATGGGGGAAATTAGGTGGTCAGAAAAGCAGAGTGGCATTTGCTAAGATAACATTCAAGAAACCACACTTGCTATTGCTTGATGAGCCGTCCAATCATCTTGTAAGCCAAAACTATATATGCATATTCATTCATCTTAATAAGGAAGGATTTCAGTTTGCTAACAAGTAGGTACAAAAATACTGTCAGGATTTGGATGCTGTGGAAGCTTTGATTCAAGGACTTGTCATGTTCCAAGGCGGTATTTGCATGGTAAGGACTCTTTCAATCAATCCTTTGACAAGAGACAAATCGTTTTAAAAGGATTAATATGAATCTGAGTACCAATATGGGTTGGGTTTGGATGCAGGTGAGTCACGACGAGCATCTAATATCAGGAAGTGTAGATGAGCTGTGGGTTGTGTCAGACGGAAGGATTGCACCATTCCAAGGAACCTTCCATGACTACAAGAAACTTCTCCAGTCTTCATCTTAAATTTCTCAAAAGCTGGATTTGTCATTGTGTTACTCAAAATCCATGTTGCCCTTTTGTTTGCGATCAATAATACCGAAGAAAATAAAAGTATCTTTTGAGTTTAAAAAAGAATAAGAGAAAATATTATCAGAATTGATGTGTACTTCCCATCCAATCATCCATTTGTTGTGTGTTATATGGATATGGTAGTGTACCAATGATCTTTGTATTGTAGTTTACAATGGAGCTTGGTTTCTTCATGATACATGACCAATGACCAACATTAGGAAGAGAGGGATGGGTTATACGGCACTGCCGTTATAGTCTATGCCCAAAAATGATATTGAGTGGGATTAGTCATAAGTTTATATGGGTCAATTTCCAGAAAATTAGAATTTATTGAAATTATTACTGGAGGTGAATTTACCCCGAAATGTCTAGTTTTGTGGTAACGACAAACACTGAGGCGGAAACGTACGTGTAAATTGAGGTAGTAGATTTTGGAAGGAGTCGCTTTCGTGAAACACAACTGTACTTTGCCATCAGATACTATAGCTTAGCTGTACATGAATGGAACTGAATGTTGTCTTTTTTTTTGTTTTTTTTTAATTGAATTGAATAAATATGTTCGTGCCAGTTATGTCTTTCTTTTTGCTTTATATTATTCCAATTCTTTGGTCCTTATAAATTTAGGCCTTCTTTTAAGTTTTAACTCCTTTTCTAAGCTGAAAAAAATACTTAATTAAAAAAAACCAAACCTAGGCATATGGTCAATTTTATTTTATTTCTTACATCATTAACAGAAATTCCAATATGTTAAGTAGTGCTATTGTTAGTAATGGAATGTTATCTTTCAGTCAGTGGATTTTCCTAGAACTAATGTGTGATATCATCAAATATTTTTAGTGGTACACAAGGCTTGCTCCTCTACCTTTATTTTATTTTATTTTTTTTAAACATACATGCATGCATATTTTATGAATTAATGATATGTACTGCATATTTTCTTCTCCTGTATATAAAACATTGCTGCCTTTTCTTATAAATAAATATAAAAACATTTTTAGTGATGGTTTATGATTAATCAATTTTCAATAAAAAAATAAACCTTAAAAATAATAAAAAGACCGATCAAGGAACTTTAGACTTTAAATAAGTGCCCGTCGTCTTAAAACTTAACTAAAAAGACATCTCTCTCTCTCTCTATCTCTCTCTCTGTTACACACGTCTTCGAGAAGTTTCGGCCGGCGGGAGATCAAGAAACCACCAGAAATGGACAATGGCTTCCCTAACAGATTCTTCGTCTTGCTTCTTCTTCTGCTTCTCTTTCTCATCTCTTCCACCACTACAGGTTTTGTCTCGATTCTGCTCTGTCTTTTTGATTTTTGTCTCTCTTTTTTTTTGCATTCTGAGAAAACCTTTGAAACAGAGATGGAGATTGACATCTCTATGTGATAATAATGATAATGATTTGGGGTTTAATCTGATCAGTTGTCATACTTGTACACTTAATTGCTAAGAAACATCAAATATTCTGTTTTCTGGTTTGATAATATTGTCTTATCATATAAGCAGAAGCTTATGATGCACTTGACCCAAATGGCAACATTACCATCAAATGGGATATCAGGAGCTGGACTCCTGATGGATATGTGGTAAGCAATCTCTTACACCTTTTCTAATATAATCTGATCTTGTTTGAATATTTCCCAAGTATTTTTGACATTTTGTTTTTTGCAGGCTGTTGTAACAATCTTCAATTTCCAACAATACCGTCACATTCAGGCCCCCGGGTGGCAATTAGGATGGACTTGGAAGAAGAAGGAAGTGATATGGAGTATGACTGGTGGGCAAGCCACTGAACAAGGAGATTGTTCCAAGTTCAAAGGCAACATTCCTCATTCCTGCAAGAAATCTCCTACCGTTGTTGATTTGTTACCTGGAACTCCTTATAATCAACAGATTTCCAATTGTTGCAAAGGCGGTGTCATTAGCTCCTGGGCGCAAGACCCCGCTACTGCTCTTGCTTCCTTCCAGATTAGTGTTGGCCAATCTGGTACTACTAATACAACGGTTAGAGCTCCCAGGAACATCACTTTGAAGACACCTGGACCCGGTTACACTTGCGGCCCCGCCCAGCGTGTTTCCCCTAGCAAATACATTTCTGACGATAAACGAAGAAAGACTCAGGCTCTTTGTAAGCTTTACTTTTCTGCTACCATCTGTATTCACCTTATATATAACTCGTATTTTTTTGCTTCTAACTTCACCTTTCTTTGTTGCTTTCCTTGGCTAGTGACATGGAACATTACGTGCACGTATTCGCAGTTTCTAGCACGGAAAACTCCAACTTGTTGTGTCTCACTCTCATCCTTCTACAATCAAACTATAGTATCATGCCCAACTTGTTCTTGTGGATGTCAAAATGGTACATGTATCGAGTAAGTTCCTATGCTCCTAAAAACTCCATCTTGGTTCTGTTTTTTTTTTATTTTTTTTTAATGTATGCATTCTGAATCATTTCTTGTGACAGCCCGAAAATCGCTCCAATAGTACCAGCTTCTGTAGGGAAGAACAACCTCGAACCTCTTTTGCAATGCACGCAACATATGTGTCCCATCAGAGTTCATTGGCATGTAAAAACTAATTACAAAGAGTACTGGCGAGTGAAGGTCACAATCACAAACTTTAACTACAATGCGAATTACACGCAGTGGAATTTGGTCGCTCAACACCCCAACTTCGACAATCTCACTCAGCTTTTCAGCTTTAACCACAAAGCCCTTAGTCCTTACTCTAACATAAGTAAGTCCATAGCTCATTCTTGGGTACCATCATTTCACGATTTAGTTAAATCGTGACATGATGGCTTTCTACATGTATATAATTTCATGTTTTGGATCATACATTGCAGACGATACGGCCATGCTCTGGGGAATAAAATTCTACAATGATATGTTGAGCCAAGCTGGTCCGCAAGGCAATGTACAGTCAGAAGTTCTTTTCCGAAAGGACCCGTCTAAGTTCACATTCGAGAAAGGGTGGGCGTTTCCAAGGCGCATTTACTTCAACGGCGATAACTGTGTTATGCCACCTCCGGACTCATACCCATGGCTTCCTAACTCTGCTTCAGACCTTGCAGCTTCTCCATTCATCTTGCTTCTTATCACTTTGTTTTCTGCATTGATTCTTCTGTAAAGTGATCACGTTGAGAAATAGCGCTTTTGACCTGGTTCACACGGATTGATACTGTCCTCAGCGTCAAGGTTAACATAACAACTGTGGTAAATGCGAGTGTTAATACCGAAGCTGCTCTTTGTGGGGTAACCATTATTCTTTGTACTGTTGTATCTCGAATTATATATATCATCAACTTTGTTTGTGGGGTAAACATTTACATGGGGTTATTGAGTAGTATTTTAATGTATTTGAAATACATTCTCAGCTACAGTGTTATAATTTTGTATATTATTAAAACACATTAAAATGCAGTGTTATTAGATTAAACATTTGTTTGTTGTATTTGAAATTACGATACCATGTGTTATTCAATATCTGTATAGTCTGAGTTAACCGAAAACAAAAATACAGTTGTGATTCTCTATTCATGATGTCGCTGTTTTTGGAAGATGTCTATGGTTTTTGTCCTTAGTTTCTTCTACCCGAAGTAATAGTTATGGGTTTATGTTAAAAGCTATATACTTAATTACTATGGGAGGTTTCAATTTCGTCTTATGGTCCTGTGATTTCTTGCTTCTTCCTCATTTATGAAATTGTGGTATTGGTCCTCAGCTTTCTCTTGGCTAAGTGATTGTATTGCTTGTGTTGGTTTGGGTTTTATACCTCTTTACTTTGTAGTTGTTCCTCCTTGTCTCCCTTGTATGAGCTAATGTCTTTGGGGTTTGTTCCTTTGACCGCCAGCTTTATATTTCACAATGTATGATGTGTGTTTTAATAAAAGTTTAGATGGAAAAAAAATAAATCCATTTTTTTACACTCACATATAATATACTTTTTTTTTTTTGACGTCTAATAATATTAATAAACAAGAACGAAATACACAGGAGGTAATACACTTAGCCGGTGGTTACTGATCAACCCCGGAAACAGCAGCCGACGGTTACAAACGAACCTCGGAAACAAAGGAAGACACTTAAGACAAAAGATTACAGTGAAAGCGGTTGAGAATACAAGACAAACTCAAACGAAACTGAAACAAACCTAAAAATGAGTTAACCCCAAAACTCTAAAACAGAACACAACTAGAACAGAAGACGCAGAAGAAGTCTTCAAACAGCTTCCTCCTATAGTGAACCGAAGGCACCTTAAGGATGAGAACCAGAGCAAGCTTCCCGAAGACTCAAAGGACAATCTACTTCCCAGAGAACTTACGGAAACGGCGATGAAAGGGAAAGCCTAAAAGCTGCTCCACGCGAACAGAGATCTCGATCAGATCTACTTTGTGCAGACAAGGAGCGAAGACTCCAAGACCAGTGATACACCGAAATGGTACCAGACCGAACAGGCTTGAAGGGACTAGAACGTGAACCGAAGCAGAGAAAGGGTTAACCCAAACTAGGAAGGCCATAACAGAAAGAGATTGTCCATAAAACAAAAGCTTCACTGAGATCTAAACCGAAGAAGATGGATTGAGAGAGACCGAAAACAATTTTGAAATCAGATTTAAAAATCAGCGATGTTCGAGAACATCACCAAGTAAGTTCAGATCTGATGGATACCATAACATGCAAGCTAAAAGCCAGACAAAATCAAGATACCTAGGATCAGATATCGCTAGGAACCACCAGATCTGAAAATCGATCTGAATCAAAAGCGATTTCGGTACTCATCCAATCCACAACCGGAAACAAAAGACAGAAAAAGAGGAACTAAAGGGGGACCGACGCCGGCGCTGACGGAGCCGCCGCGCGTCGGTACCGAAGCAGGAAAAGCAAAGACGATCAGAAGTACTAGAGAGAGGCGAGAGGTAACGATAGAGAGAGAATTATGTATCATTTCACTTTCACTTCAGTCACACTCACATATAATATACTTAACATAAACACTACGATTATTATATATCCTACAATAATCATTTACACGAAAACCCAAAGCATATAGGAAATAGAATCATGCACACCGATACCAATACTAACAACAAACGCGAGACAGTTGAAACAAATAAGCAATTAAAGAGGAAGACGCTTTCTTGAATCTCACTAAAGTAACTATATGAACCTGAAAAACAATTTTCTAACGGATGGCCAAATACAATCAATTATCATCCCAAAGTCTGACGATCATTCTAAAATCGTGGACCAAATTAGACTGACACAAACACAAACATACTGGTTCTGACATAAAAAAAATTACAGGTCACCGGTCTGCCAAACAAAACTCAAACCGAATCTTTTTTTTCCTAGTTCGAAATCTTGGTTTATCACTTTTTTTCTTTTTCTTATTCTCATTTAATGTAGTAGTGTTACTAGTGTATATATACAACAAGATCGAATAGAATGTTTTCGTTCTAACGTATTTATGTCTTGTGTGAACTTACCATTTGCCATTAGCCCAAAACCATTTGTTTTATTAGTTGCTTAGTTTAGAATTTTAAAATTAACTAGGTTACTGCCCGCGCCATGCGCGGGTTCAGTGTGATATTAGTATATTTATTTAAATTGAATTTAAATGATGAATATATATTTTGTATGTTCAAATTTATAAATTTCAATTAAGAATTGAGGGGGTAATTTCAGATTATATTCTATGCTATATAATAAATAGTGTGAATAGAAATTTTACTTAAAAACCATGAAATTAATAGATCTCTCAAAACAAACGCAATAAGTAATAGGTGAACAATGAAAAATGATTTAGTTAACTACTTGACATTTCCAAACACTTCTTTGTAGACGACATTATTTTGTGCGTGACATACAAATAATGATTACTTGTATAAAAGTTAGAGGGTGTTATTCAATAGTGGTTTTTAATGGAGTTTAAATCAATTCCACTAGATTAAAAGTTCATTAGATTTTCAAAAGATTTTTATGGATTTAGTATCTTTAATTATTCAGTTTAAAAATCTAATAGAGTTGATTTAAATCCTATAATTTTAAAATCTATGATATCCATTATATTCATAAGGTCATAGGGTTTAGAATATAGGGTTTAGGGTTAAAACCCTAAATCCTAAAATTCTAAACTCTAAAAAATGTTTTAAACCATACTCCACTAAAATATAAAATTTTTAGGGTTTATGGTTTTAACCCTAAACCCTAGATTCTAAACCCTAAAAAACATTTTAAATCATACTCCACTAAAATATAAACCACAAAACATTGAGAAAATAAATATGAATATAGTTTCATTTAAAAAGAAATAAAATTATGAGATTATATTATTTGCTTTCATTGGATAAACAATAGTTTTATTTTAAAAAAATACATTATACCCTAATTTGGATCTATATACCCACACATTATATTTACATGATGAATACATATACCTAATTTATAAAGTTTATAGCATGGCCATATATACACATGAGGAACAGTTTGGAGCATGCCAAAATCAATAATTTTAAAACATGGCCATATTTTTAAAATATATAAATTTAAAACATGGCCATATTTTATTACACTAATTTGGATATACTTACTTCAAAAAGTTTATGTAAGACAATAATATAGCAACAATTAAAATTAATGTTCCTTTACTATTATATCTAAGGTTTTTTGGATAGTTTTTGAATTTCCAATTCTTTTGATTTCGAACAAAAAAATGGACTTACTAATATAGGAAACTTTTTTAAATAACCAAAAAATAGAAATTTTGATTAGTAAAAAATATTTCTCTGTTGCATAATCTATACTATTATATCTAAGGTTTTTTAGATATTTTTTTAATTTCCAATTCTTTTGATTTCTAGCAAAAAAACGGACTTAATATTATAGGAAACTTTTATAAATTACCAAAAAATAGAAATTTTTATTAATAAAAAATTATTTCTCTATGGCATAATCTTTACTATTATATCTAAAGTTTTTTGGATATTTTTTGAATTTCCAATTATTTTGATTTCGAGCAAAAAAAGGGACTTACTATTATAGGAAACTTTTTTAAATAACCAAAAAATTTAAATTTTTATTAGTAAAAAAATATTTCTCTGTTGCATAATCTTTACTATTATATTTAAGGTTTTTTGGATATTTTTTGAATTTCCAATTCTTTTGATTTATAGCAAAAAAAGGACTTACTATTATAGGAAACTTTTTAAAATAACCAAAAAATTGAAATTTTGATTAGTAAAATAATATTTCTCTGTTGCATAATCTTTAGTATTATATCTAGGGTTTTTTGTATATTTTTCGAATTCCAATTCTTTAAATATCTAGCAAAAAAATGGACTTACTATTATAGGAAACATTTTTAAATAACCAAAAAATTAAAATTTTGATTACTAAAAAAATATTTCTTTGTTGCATAATCTTTACTATTATATCTAAGGTTTTTTGGATATTTTTTGAATTTCCAATTCTTTTGATTTATAGCAAAAAAAAGGACTTACTATTATAGGAAACTTTTTTAAATAACCAAACAATTGAAATTTTGATTAGTTCTCTGTTGCATAATCTATACTATTATATCTAAGGTTTTTTGGATATTTTTTGAATTTTCAATTCTCTTGATTTCTTGCAAAAAAACGGACTTACTATTATAGAAAACTTTTATAAATAACCAAAAAATAGAAATTTTGATTAATAAAAAATTATTTCTCTATGGCATATTCTTTACTATTATATCTAAAGTTTTTTGGATAATTTTTGAATTTATAATTCTTTTGATTTCGAGCAAAAAAAATTCACTTCCTATTATAGGAAACTTTTTTAAATAACCAAAAAATTGAAATTTTGATTAGTAAAAAAATATTTCTCTGTGGCATAATCCTTACTATTTTATCTAAGGTCTTTTGGATATTTTTTGAATACCCAATTCTTTTAATTTCTAGCAAAAAAACGGACTTACTATTATAGGAAACTTTTTTAAATAACCAAAAAATTGAAATTTTGATTAGTAAAAAAATATTTCTCTCTTGCATAATATTTACTATTATATCTAAAGTTTTTTGCATAGTTTTTGAATTTTCAATTATTGTTATTTCCAGCAAAAAAAACTCACTTACTATCATAGGAAACTTCTTTAAATAACCAAAAAATTGAAATCTTGATTTATAAAAAAAAATTTTTCTGTTGCATAATCTTTACTATTATATCTAAGGTTTTTTGGATAATTTATGAATTTCTAATTCTTTTGATTTCTAGCAAAAAAACGGACTTACTATTATAGGAAACTTTTTTAAATAACCAGAAAATTGAAATTTTGATTAGTAAAAAAATAATTAGCTGTGCCATAATCCTTACTATTTTATCTACGGTTTTTTGGATATTTTTTCATTACCCAATTCTTTTTATTTCGAGCAAAAAAATTCACTTACTATTAAAGGAAACTTTTTTAAATAACCAAGAAATTGAAATTTTGATTAGTAAAAAAAATTTCTCTCTTGCATAATCTATACTATTATATCTAAGGTTTTTGGATATTTTTTGAATTTCCAATTCTTTTGATTTCAATAAAAAAAACGGACTTACTTTTATAGGAAACTTTTATAAATTACCAAAAAATTGAAATTTTGATTAATAAAAAATTATTTCTCTATGCCATAATCTTTACTATTATATCTAAGGTTTTTTGGATATTTTTGAATTTCCAATTTTTTTGATTTCGAGGAAAAATCACTTACTATTATAGGAAACTTTTTTAAATAACCAAAAAATTGAAATTTTGATTAGTAAAAAAATATTTCTTTGTTGCATAATCTTTACTATTATATCTAAGGTTTTTTTGATATTTTTTGAATTTCCAATTCTTTTGATTTCGAGCAAAAAAACTCACTTACTTATATGAAACTTTTTTAAATAACCAAAAAAATATTTCTCTATTACATAATCTTTACTATTATATCTAAGGTTTTTTGGATATTTTTTGAATTTCCAATTCTTTTGATTTCGAGCAAAAAAATGGACTTATTATTATAGGAAACTTTTTTAAAGAACCAAAAAATTGAAATTTTTATAAGTAAAAAAATATTTCTCTGTTGCATAATCTATACTATTATATCTAAGGTTATTTGGATATTTTTTGAATTTTCAATTCTTTTGATTTCTAGCAAAAAAACGTACTTACTATTATAGGAAACTTTTATAAATAACCAAAAAATAGAAATTTTGATTAATAAAAAATCATTTATCTATGGCATAATCTATACTATTATATCTAAGGTTTTTTGGATATTTTTTGAATTTCAAATTGTTTTGATTTCGAGCAAAAAAAGGGACTTACTATTATAGGAAACTTTTTTAAAGAACCAATAAAATTTAAATTTTAATTAGTAAAATAATATTGTGGGAATTGCTATTTATAGACTACAATTTGATTTTTATTGTAAATCTAGA
>OVAF01001322.1:0-23441 GCA_900406245.1 Odontarrhena argentea | reverse complement strand
TCTTCCCTGCACTCAAGGAATCCGAATCGAAGCCTTGTTTATAAAGTTAGATACACTTGTCTATTGGCCATGGCAACTTTAAAAACAAGGCTTCGATTCGGATTCCTTGAGTGCCATGAAGAAGAAGGAACACAGAATATATATATATATATATATATACACGAGTGTGTTCAATACAATTTTCGATACTTATACACAGTGATATACAATTTTTTTAAAAAAATATACGAGAAGAGCTATATTGCACGTTTTTGGTCAGTTGAGGGGTATACTTGCACCATAATTTTTCATGGGTAAACTTGCAAATTTTTGTTAGTTCACGGGTTTTTTTGCACTAAACCCTTAAAAAATTGTTTGGATGTATCTTAGCTGAATGGCTAAATCCAAACACGCCCACCCAAAAGTATCTTCAATACATTCCTGAACATTTTCGGGTGGGTGTACACTCAAACAACTATATAATCTTCCTTTTCATTTTTTTTTTTCAAATTTCTTTTTTTTTAGAAGACATCCAAGGTGTGTGTCTACACTGGTGATGGTCTGAAGCATCTTGGGTAATTTATTTTGATGTTATTCTAGTATGTTTCGGACGATCCAGATTTGCATTTAATATTTGTATCTTAGTTGAATGGCTATTGCAAAATTTACAAACTCCAACATTCTTTTCTTGTTCATGTTGTGTCACAACCGATTTGATTGAGAAATTGTTAAAAATATCACCTCTCACATACTATTTTTTAAATCTACCATTTTCCAATTTTTTTTCCAATGTACCACTTTTTATTTTGTAAAAAACTCTTACAATTGAATTATTTGTTAGGGTTTAGAAAAATTGTAAGGTTTAGAATCTACTTAGAGTTTTAGGGTTAAAATCTTATAAAATTAAGATATTGTATGTAATAACTATAAGAATTTTGGATTTTAGGCCTTAGTTTTTAGGGGGTTGGGGTTTGTGAGGGGGAAAACATATTTTTAGGGTTTAGGGTGTTGGTTGAAAACCCTAAAACCAACATCCTAAACCCTAAAACTCTACAAACAAAAGTTTGGAAAAATGGTATATTTGAAAATATGTCTTTCCTAATGATAAATTTAAAAATGTCCATGTAAAAGGTGGTAGATTTGTAATCCCCCGATTTGATTTGATTGGGTGTTAGGGTATGTTCTAGTGAACTTACATGGTTACGATCACTTATGACTGATGAATTTATTATACTGCTCCCATATTTATTTGATATTTATTGGGTAATCATTTACGTTAAGTCATTAAGTGGGAGAGTTCTGTGATACATGTATGTCCTCTATAGTTAGTGTAAGTCGCTAACTATGTTTTGATAATAATTATCATTTGAAATTTATGGTTTTGTTTGAAAAATAAGTCTTAACATAATTTATAACTTACTCTAAAATCATGAAAATTAATAAGAATCAACCTATTTTAGAGAAAAAAACAAAATAATTCTGGTATAATTAATTAATTTGTGGGAAACACTGAAATGATACTCTAAAATCATGAAATTAATAAGAATCAACCTATTTTAGAGAGAAAAGAATTGAATTTTGGTATACTTAATTAATATGTGAGAAATACCGAAATGATACTCAATTACTAACAATTGTCAAAAGATGGAATATTACCCTTTTTTGGGGTGGCCATATTCAAATTTTCTCACCAAACATATACATCAAAAGTTCAAAACACCTATTAAAGAACCTTTGAAAACTTGGACATGAAACTCACTATTCTTCAGGATGTTTCCAGGAAGTTGTGGCTTTTGGTAGAAAATTTGTCTTGTTGAGAGTGTTGAGACGGACTCTATTGTTTTGAGTCTCCCCGTGGTCTTACTTTCATTGTATAGGGGCAGGCTTCTATAATTAGTCACAACTTTAACCTTTTTACTTTAGACGTTTCACATCTTAATTCACTTGCTAAGTTTGAGATTATATTCACCCAGACATCTATCAACTCAATCCGAATCATTTTCAACGAGCTCGACCAAAAGCGTCTTCGGTTTTAATTTTTGCATGCTGAAGGTACATATGAATAATAAGATTTTGCTTATAGATATGTTTATAAACTCTTCCAATTAACTATTAAAAAAAACTTTTTTCATAAGACATTTTTTTCCAACTATAGCATATAATCTAGTGTTTTATATTTGTGTCGTGATTATACTCATCGTCCAGGATCGAACTCAGCTTAATAATATCTATTTTGTCGATAAAAATTACACAACAAAACGTAAATTTGAAAGAAGACTTTGTGTGTCTGAAGATTTGTGATTTCTTGATTAAACAAAAGAATAACATGAATCTAGGCAGCATGGAAAAGGCCACAATTTACCCAAAACTTACGAGCAAAAAATAATACTTAAATATGTAGAAGATCCCTTTCAAGGCCTTGATTTGGCAAACACAAGTAAACAAAAGGAAAAAAGAATTGCGTGGGACCAAAAAGTCACCATCGAACCACCTAACGTTCCACACCGCCAAAGACAAACAAGACTTAACAATATATATAATCCGATACTTCCTTAACGTGTTCACACTTCCTTTCTCATGGTTTCTTGGTACAATCATTTGATCTCTTATTTTATAATTCACTTTCATATTCGGTTCCTACATAGAGTATGTGTGTGAACACCCACTTCACAAGTGTATAACAACGTTTTGAAAATGTTGTTGACAAAATATTGTATAAAAACAAAAAAGAGTGGTGGAGGAAAATGTCCATATCTAGATTAGAATTTAGAACTCATCTTTCCCTGAACCGAACGTTAACGAAGAGACAGAGAGAGAGAGAGAGAATCATATATACGTGTATCATTTCAGGTCTTGTTCCTCTTCTCAATATTGATTTTCAAATGAGAATTTTACGAGTTAATATGTCACAAACATTATTTTTTTTTAAAAATGTATACAAACCTACCATACACAAAATTATAAACTGACCAAGATCTAACTTTATTTCTCGTTGATTGATCTCCAAATAAGAAAAAAAATCTAAAAGCCAGTGTTCAATATATACGTTTCATTTCGTTTCAAAGTTATTTAATCAAGAAATAAGAATATAAACCACAAAACTAGTTAGAATTTTCTTTCATTGATAATTAAATAATATTATGTATTAAATTAAACATAAATTCAAGCGTAACACGTAATAAATTAGTAGACTACAAATCCTGATCAAGTAGTTTGAATCTTGTACATTGGTAAGTATTCGGATAAAAAAATCAGCATTTTGAGAGATGAAGTAAGTTTATAAGAAAATATCAACATACTAAAAATATACCAATTTGGGTAGAAGAGCATTTGTAGAAATATATTACTTGCAGTCTGCAAATAATCTCTACCAAGTTTCAGTTAGTTTGAACGTGTTAACAACTAGTTTAAGGTTTTTCGACATAAATTATATTATTATCAAATAGTGCAGCCAAGAGTAGCAATCTTGTGACTACCTTTTTTCAAATAGTTAGTTCACATTGTCAAGTAGCAAACCATATAGTAATTAATGATTGCATCTACATTTTTTTATAGTTGATCTATATACTTATATCTATCAATTAATAAATATTCACTAAATTAAAGTTTGTCACAAAACGTTTTGAAATTTATTCCCCAAAAGAATTATTTTAATATTCATTGTTTAGGATTTTAATTTTTTATAAATCGTCAAAAGAAATTGCCTAATTGTTTGACAAACCAAAAATGGCTAATTAAGTTAGCAAACAAAAAGAAGGAAAAAAAACAAAAGTTTACAAACACTCAATAGGAAAAAATGATGAGTTTGTACTGTAATAGACATGCTTTGTTTATTAATAGTGACAAAAATAGTAAAACGTTAGTCAATAAATTTGCTTCGAATAAAAGCAGGCAGCACGCAAACTAAAAAGATAGAATAAAGAAATAGTTTTTGGTTTTGATCATATAATAAACTGTAAGAAGTTGATCGAAATTAAACGTTATTCATTCTTCCTATAAATAAAAAAAGTTTCACTGAACTAAAAAATAATACTTAAAAATACACTTAATAAGATACAGAAGTATATGTATATAAATATTTTTTATCTTTATATGAAAAACTGATTTTTTTACAGTTGTTTAGATTTAAGCATTAATCAAAGTTTTTTTTTTTTTTTTCTCAAAAACCATATTTACACAGATGTAACACTTGCTATGGTGAGATAGACTTTAATATTTTTTTCATCCCAAACATAAAATCTTCGTTTTTGCATTTTTCTACAAATTCCTTTGATTGATATATAACATTATCGTAAAAATGATAATAAAAACTTCATGCCATATTTACACGGCCTATAGTTTGCTTCTAAATTTAAATCTCCTAGTAGGTTAAATACTTAAATCTAATGTAACAAGAATAACTTGGTGGAAAATATTAAAAATGAGTAATAAACAACAAGGAAAGAATTAAAAAGGAAATATCGGAAAAAGAAAAAGAGAGAGAGAGTATAAAGTCAACTTGCGTGTTCACACTCGTCCCACAAGGTTCGTCTCTCACCTCAAAAATCTCTTTCTATTTATTAACCCTCAAAAAATTAAATAAAAACAAACAAAACAAAAACAAAGCTTCTCCACCAATCCAAAAATCCCAAATTACTTTCCGATGAAAGCCGCCGTATATCGGAAAGAAGAAGCCGGAGGAGACGAAGAGGAGGAAGAAGAAGTCTCTAATGTCTTCGACGGAGAAGTAGAGACGCAAACGAAGACGAAAAACCTCAAAGGATTTTTCACTTCTCTGCTTTTGATGGAGGAGCACGAGAAGCAAGACCAAGAAGCTCGTAACGCCGCTTCACGCCGCGAAATGTCGGATTTCCAGTCTAATTACCGGAAGAGAGCGAGGACTATGACCGATTACTACTCCGATCTCAACGATTACTACGCCGACGCTGAAGAATCCGGGGAAATCAATCGGAAAAAGTCACGCGTCTCTCGCTCCGTCGCTTCTGTTTCCGTCGCCGCGACGGAGTGTTCGGAGATTGGAGCGGAGAGCAGTGAAGTAACCGGATCCGGATCGGGTCGTGGTTCGGGTCAGCAAAGACGGTTATGGGTGAAGGATCGGAGCCGTGCGTGGTGGGAAGAGTGTAACCGATTGGATTATCCAGAAGAAGATTTCAGAAAAGCATTTCGGATGTCGAAATCCACGTTTGAGTTAATCTGCGAAGAGCTCAATTCCGCCGTCGCCAAGGAAGACACCGCGTTACGAAACGCGATTCCGGTGCGGCAGCGAGTCGCGGTTTGTGTGTGGAGGTTAGCCACTGGCGAGCCACTTCGTCTCGTCTCGAAGAAGTTCGGTTTAGGAATCTCGACTTGCCATAAGCTTGTTCTTGAGGTATGTAAAGCGATTAAAGATGTTTTGATGCCTAAGTATCTTCAATGGCCTGATGATGAATCGTTAAGGAACATTAGAGAACGATTCGAATCCGTTTCGGGTATTCCAAATGTTGTTGGGTCTATGTATACTACTCACATTCCCATTATAGCTCCTAAGATTAGTGTAAATGCTTATTTCAACAAGAGGCATACTGAGAGGAACCAAAAGACTTCGTATTCGATTACAATTCAGGCTGTTGTGAATCCGAAAGGCGTTTTTACGGACTTGTGTATCGGATGGCCCGGTTCAATGCCTGATGATCAGGTGTTAGAGAAGTCTCTGTTGTATCAAAGAGCTAACAATGGGGGTTTGTTGAAAGGAATGTGGGTTGCGGGTGGACCGGGACATCCGCTGTTGGATTGGGTTTTGGTTCCGTATACGCAACAGAACTTGACGTGGACGCAGCACGCGTTCAATGAGAAGATGGGTGAAGTGCAGAGAGTGGCTAAAGAAGCGTTTGGGAGGTTGAAAGGACGGTGGGCGTGTTTGCAGAAGCGGACTGAAGTGAAGTTGCAGGATTTGCCTACGGTTTTAGGCGCGTGTTGTGTTCTTCACAATATATGTGAAATCAGAGAGGAGAAGATGGATCCTGAGCTGATGGTTCAAGTGGTTGATGACGAGGTTTTGCCAGAAAACCCATTGAGATCGGTTAATGCGATGAAAGCGAGAGATACCATCTCGCATAATCTTTTGCATCACGGACTTGCGGGTACTTCTTTCCTATAAAGAGGACTTGTGGAAATGTTCTGTTTTTTGCTTTCTCTTGTTATATGATAAACTAAGCTCACTTTGATTCTTTGGTTTATGCATATTGTATTTGTTGTACCTTTAGATCATAGAATGTTATAATGAGGCGATAGAAGAAGAAAATTACATTATATGTATACAGACTGAATGTATAATATAGCTCAATGAGATTTCTTTCTCTGGTGGTTCGGTTGAAAATTAGTGTGGATATGTGAGTGCTGGTTTTACCATTTTTTTTTTTTTTGGTTATGGTGGTGGCGTAAAAACGACATGTGTTAGGGACAACGACACACATTTCATTTTGTTCCTAGTCTTCAGGCAAGCTACGTCTCTTGTTTGGTAAGTGGCTCTGACGGACCGAGCGACTCACCAATTATAGCCACTCTCTTTTCGGACCCACCGATCCGATGCAAAACCGACAAGCGACACAAATATTTTATTTTTCCCTCTCACGCAATGATTTATTAATGTTGTTTTTTTGATAAAATAATGGTTTATAAATGTTACAACTAAATTAACATAAATGTCTTCTTCTTCTTTTGTTGTTGTTGTTCTTTATGTTTATCTTAATATATCTAATTAATAAGAGACCGTTAGTTTAAAGAATAATGCACTGTGTTATAATATTTTTTACTTTCTATTCCTTTTCAATGTTTATATATATATATATATATATATATATGTATGTAAATTCCTATATCAAAATTAAAACAATTGATCGCAAAGATTATCGTTTTTTATTGTTTGATTCAGTCTGTTCAGATTGTTCAGATTATAGACTTACCAATGTTAGATAATCAAGATGAATGACCTGTTTTCTCATCCTTATTAATGGAATTCGCTCCTCATAAATTTGTTTATTTTTTCTATAGATTTGATTCATCGTGATAATAACATCTGTTTGATTCTCTTTTGCAAGAGCATTTGATTTTCTTTTCTCCACATTTGTAACTTGGTTTTAAAATTGGTTTCAATTTAGTTTGACTGAGTTCCCAACTTATATTATAATGAATGAAGGCTTTTTGGTCCATTAAAAAAAAAAACAATCGCCTAACTAATTGTAAGAGCATCCTTATCAGTTAAAAGAGTAAGTGTCTTACCAAGAAAAACTTGAAATTATATAACAATCATAACCAATGAAAATATGACATGAGTAAGTGAGGGTCTTAAAAATAAGATTGTGGTGTCTTAAATGTCTTAAATCTTAATCAAGACATTTTTGTGTGTCTTTCTCCTCCAAATATCTTAGATTTAATATTAAAAAAAATTAAAACATCCTTCTTTTTTTGCCGATGAGGATGGTCCAACGATGAACCAATCTGACACGAAAAAATTTGGTTTATCAAAGTTTCAACTACACCTTATCAAACTGGTAAAATCTGATTCAATTTGTTTTACAAGAACCACATATATAACAATTCAAAACACTTAAAACCACATCATAAAGATTTGTTATTTACACATTAAAGACTTTTTTTTTCTTGCATTTTAAACCCATATTTAAGAATGTTTTGAACCCATAATCTAGATTTCTCTTCAAACCCCACAAAAAGAGGAAGAAATAGAGTAAACCTCTTAAAAAAGCAATTACAAAGAAGAAAGAAAAAAACAATGGTTAATATAAATCTTACCTACCGCTAATTTCTCTGATTGAATTTGTTGTAAGGGAAACAAAAAAGAGAGTTAGTTAATCCGTTTTTCAGCATTTGAATCAGGAAGAAGAGAGGAGAGAAAGTTAGACCAGAAGACAGAAAGAAACCTTACCATCTTCTTCTTCTCCTTCTGTCTCTTTCTCCTCTCTTCTTGTCTCTAGACATAAAGACAATAGTTCTGGTGACACCTGAATCTTTATCTTCTTCTTTGGTAATGGCTCGTTATTCATCAGACAATGAGAACACGCCAGCCAACTCCACGGTGGTGGCCATTGACAAGGACAAGGGCAGTAATTACGCTGTTCGTTGGGCTGTGGATCATCTTTTCAATGTAATCAATAATCCCAATATGATTCTTGTCCATGTTCGTCTCAAAAACTCAAATCGTAGGTATCTTCCACATTTTGAAAAATTCACCAAATTGTATAATCTTATAAATTTGAATAACACACAATTTTTTTGTGTTGCAGATGATGATGATTTAAATCAGCTTTTTGTTCCATACAGAGGATATTGTGCACGTAAAGGGGTATGAAAACAAAAAAAATCATTACTTTTCTTGATATGCAAGAAAGTATTACTAAGTTTCTTGACGTGCAAGAATACTATTATTGAGGTTTCTTTGTTTTTTTTTAGATTTCAATGATGGAGGTTATTCTTGAAGATACCGATGTTGCAAAAGCGATACTGGATTATGTGAACAATAACCTTGTCAACAATCTTGTTGTGGGATCACCTTCAAAGAATCCATTTGCAAGATCTCTCAATCTCAAGTTTAATAAATCACATGATATTGGAGCTTCTGTTCTCAAATCAGCACCTGAGTTTTGTTCTGTTTACGTCATCTCCAAAGGGAAAGTTCAGTCATCAAGATCAGCTCAAAGACCAATTACAAATTCACTTGTTCCACCTCGTGCACCGGCTCCTCAGTTTCTTCTCCCAAATCTAGCCGAAAATGATCAAGACCCTTTACCTAGGTCATGATAAAACCAAAATGATTTCTTCTCTTGTATGATGTTTTGGCTATGAAAAAAAAGCTTAAAGATCTCTTCGTGGTACTTTGTAGGGGTCAGCGTAATGCGAGAAACACAGCACCAGAGAGGTATCCGCATGATACTGGGTTTATAGCAATGAGAGAAAGGCATAGAAGTTCTTCTACAAATGGATCTATAGACCTTAATGATTTTAAGCAGCCAAAGAGTCAAAAGAATATGTCAGGACGTAGTTCGTTTTCTGATGAATCGGATGGTGGGTCTGGGATGGGTTCTATTGATCTCACCGCTCAGAATTTTGGGTCTGGGATGATCGGTTCCATTGATTTCACTGCTCCGAATTTCGATATCTCCGGGACATCTGGTTCTTCTGATGAGTCATTGCATTCCACTGTATGTTAACATTAAGTTTATAAGTATACACATCGAGTTTACGTGGTGAGATTAGTATTAACTAATGGTTGGATGTTTGATTTGCAGAGAGATATGGAAGCTGAGATGAAAAGGTTAAAGCTTGAACTCAAGCACACGATAGACATGTACAGCTCAGCTTGCAAAGAAGCACTCAGTGCAAAACAGAAGGTAATAAAGGCTAATTGATAAGGATGTTTGCTTGCTTCAGAATGTAATACTTACTTGCCTCTCACGTTTCTCTAGGCAAATGAGCTTAATCAATGGAAAATAGAGGAAGCAAGAAGATTTGAGGAAGCAAGGAGTGCGGAAGAAGCAGCTTTGGCTGTTGCGGAAATGGAAAAGGCCAAGTGCAGAGCTGCAATGGAAGCAGCCGAGAAAGCGCAGAGAATGGCGGAATTGGAAGGAAAAAGAAGGAAGCAAGCAGAGACAAAAGCAAGAAGGGAGTCGCAAGAGAAAGACCGCGCTCTTACTGCTTTGGGACAGAACGATGTCCGGTACAGAAAATACTCAATAGAAGAGATTGAAGAAGCTTGTGGAAACTTCACAAATGACAAAAAAATTGGGGAAGGTGGATATGGGCCAGTCTATCAAGGCACACTCGATCACACTCCTGTTGCCATTAAAGTCTTGAGACCAGATGCTGCTCAAGGAAAGAAGCAATTTCAACAAGAAGTCGAGGTTCTAAGTTGTATTAGACATCCTCACATGGTTCTTCTTCTTGGTGCTTGTCCGGAATACGGGTGCTTAGTGTATGAGTTTATGGACAATGGAAGCTTAGAGGATAGACTCTTCCGTAGAGGAAACTCGCCGCCTCTTTCTTGGAAGAAAAGGTTCGAAATAGCAGCAGAGATCGCTACCGCACTCTCCTTCCTTCACCAAGCAAAGCCAGAGCCTCTGGTTCACCGCGATCTTAAACCTGCTAATATACTCTTAGATAGAAACTACGTGAGCAAGATCAGTGACGTTGGATTAGCTCGGCTAGTCCCCGCGTCAGTGGCTAATACCGTCACTCAATACCACATGACATCTGCAGCAGGAACGTTCTGTTACATAGACCCCGAGTACCAACAAACAGGAAAGCTAACCACGAAATCGGACATATACTCGTTAGGGATAATGTTTCTTCAGATCATAACTGCAAAGAGTCCAATGGGTCTAGCTCATCATGTATCGAGAGCACTAGAAAAAGGAACTTTCCAGGATATGCTTGACCCGGTTGTGCAAGATTGGCCCCTCGAAGAAGCTATAGCTTTCGCTAAGCTGTCTCTAAAATGTGCAGAGCTAAGGAAGAAAGATAGACCAGATCTTGGAAAGGATATAGTACCAGAGCTTCTTAGATTAAGAAGCTTGGGAATGGACAATGAGTCAGGTATAAAAACCCTAAACAAAGTCTTGAATTTGGCTAAGTAAAAAAACTCAATTTCTAACACTTTCGATATGCTATTTTGTTCATCAGGAGGCCAGATATAACAACAGGGTGTGAAAGATCATAAATTGCCTAAATTTTTTTGTTGATGAACTGAATAGAGAGAGTTTGCTTGCGTCTCAAGTAAGAAAGTGGTAAGTGAAGTGCAACAAAGAGATAGATTGACTAAAAAGTATCATCTAACCCCTTGTTAATATTATCATCTCTGTAACATAATACTTCCACCTTTTTTTTGCTTTACGATGAAAAAGTATTGAACAACAAAAGCAATGGCTTGTATATGTTAATGTTCTCGTAGCATAACTAAGACAAGGCTATTGATTTATTCCAACATTGTCATTTTTGACCGATTGATAACTAAATTGATGCATTTTTTTTTTTTTAAAAAGTCACTCTGAATAACAATTATCGATTTACAATGGATGTATATCATTATATTGCAACTAAAAATTAGAGATTTGCGGTTTACTACAATACTAGCTACATGAATTTTTGACATCAACATATTAAAACATCCGTTTGAAACTAAAAAGGTTCGATCGACATGGTTCCCAAAGAACAAAGAATGATAATATATACAAAGACACAACTATAAGAAAAAGTTTAAAAGATGAAAGAATCAAATACAATGAGGACCTTTATAAAATGGGATTGATACAAAGCCAACTTTGAAAGCAAAGTATAAAAGAACAATGACAGAACCAAAATTTGGAGAGTGTGACACTTTTTGGTTCTAGAATTTGTTGCTTCTTAAAATGGATTTTCTTGAGTATGAGTTGAGAAAAGAATATCCCCACTCGATGAAATATATAATCTCCAACTCTTGTTTAATGTTTTAACATATTTTTGTTATCTAAGCAGAAAAATATTACCCAACAGTACAATAATTTATTCGATTGTTGTAAACACAAAGTCTGTATTTAATAGTCAAAAAAAAAAAAAAAACAATAATTTTGCAGATGATGTTTTGGTGTTAAAGGATTTTAGTTGTCTTTTAAAATACATAAAAAGAACAAATCGCCGACTGTGGGGATCGAACCCACGGCCACGGGATTAAAAGTCACGCGCTCTACCACTGAGCTAAGTCGGCTTTGATTAGATAATAAACTGTTAAATATTTAAACCTTGCCATAATACAAAGAAGCGAGTAGCATACTAAGCAAAACCATCTAAAGCTTAGCATAAAATTGTCCTTATAATATTCTCAAAGGTAATGTTTAACTTTCCAGCTAAACACAATCTATCAAGTAAGCATCTTCTTATATCCAACCCACATGATCATTTATATATCCCCAAACCCAAAGTTACTTAACAATGATCAACAACATTCCACTCCAAAACAACAATTTCTTTAGATCATATTATATATCATCATGGGACTTACCAACATCATCATCCTCATGATGGTCATGATCATAGTAGTTGCATCATCACCTTCCGACCAAACAGATGACGTCACACCACTTTGCATTAGTGAATGCTCCACGTGTCCGACCATTTGCTCTCCTCCACCTTCCACTTCACCACCACCGTCTCCTCCATTGCCGTCGTCATCCACTCCGCCGCCTCCGTCTCCTACATCGCCGTCATCCGCTACTCCACCTCCGCCACGCAAACACTCTCCACCGCCCTTTTCGCCGCCGCCGCTAATAACCGTCATCCATCCGCCACCGCCACGTTTTTACTATTTTGAGTCCACTCCACCGCCTCCACCGATTACTTCCGATGGAAAGGGCTCACCACCGTCACCGCCGTCACCGCCGTCGCCGAAGGGACAATCACAAGGGCAGGAAACTCCTTACCCATATCCTTATTTCTATTTCTACACCGCAGCAAATGCCAATACTCTCCTTTCTTCTTCTTTTTTTATTCTTCTTCTTATATCTATTTTTCTTTACGGCTCCTTAGTGTAAGATTTGTAGAAGACGATCCTCTATTCTTGTATACTAATATTATTTTTTTTTTTTTATGACTCGTTAGTGTAAAATTTATGGAAGACAATCCTCTATTCTATACAAATATACAATATGTTTGTTGTTGTTTTTTTATCAAATGTCACATAAACAAGTAAAAAACAAAGAGTAGGTCGACTATCAATGTGAAACTTAATCTAGCTGTTTTTGTGGTAATTAATAGTACTTTCCCAATACTTGTTTTTTCCCAATACTTGTTTAAACCAGGGAACTTGTATGCATTATTATAAGTTAAAGCCAATATGAAGCTTAGTGCATACTACACATGAAGTGATTGAAAAATCATTGTGAATATTTTTGTCACAAACTTTTTTTTTTTTTTGTTGGTCACTGGATGCAATTGATTGCACATGAAAAAAAAAATAGTATCAAAATGAATGGAATATACAGAATGGATAGAATAGGGATAATAGAAGAAAAAATGTATTTCACCTATTTTTTTTTTTAAACAATATAGAGTAATAGTTTTTAAGAATTTTGTTTTTTCCAGTTAATTAGGTGCAATTTTTGTTCAACTAGTTATTTATGCAAATAATGATTTTTTTTATAATAATATTAAAATATCATCATATTTAATTTATCTACATTAATCAATTGCATTCTTAATTTACTACATGTTAGACTAAAAAGAGAAGAAGGGTGATTTATTTAGAGCTTCCGACATATCTCCTAGTATCTCTCCAACTTATCCGCCTATCATACTTCATACTACATTAATCATTACACAATTAAGTTAATTATATTTAAACGAAGTATAAAACATTTACCAAGTTGAACCACTTGTTATTTCAGTATGATTCAGATAAGTTTATAGTAAATAAATATTTGCTTTTTTGGCTAATAATTTCATTAATTTGAATTGTTGTAAAAAAAAAAAAATTTCATTAATTTGAATTAAAATTTCAAATTAGTTATTAGAAAACAATTTTTTTTTGTTAATAGATATATGTGTCATATAACCAAAAAAATACATAAAGAAGAGAATTTGACTATGTTTTTAAAAAATTTAATTTGCTAATTGGTTATTATAGCTATCTATACTTCATCTTGTACTAATACGAAATGTGTATCTGGATATTTTCTTTTAGATTAAATCTCCAAATTGTATACCAATACCAATACAAATATTCTAAGTTTCCAACAATATTTTTGAAAATATTGACATATAAATAAACCCTAATGAATTTCTTAAGTCGGTTATATCTGTATTTTTTACCGTTTAGCAAGTAATAGAAGATTTGGTTTGGTTCCGAGTAGAAGATTTGGTTTGGTTCCGTGTTTAATAAAGCTCGATTTGATTCGGTTTGTCATCCCAACCAATCGTATATTGCAAAAATTGCAAAGAGAAATCTCAGATCCAAAAACTGGGAATCCAGGAGAAACAAATCAGCTGAGTTTACGGAAACCATTTTGATGCTAGCTCCTTCGTGAAATCTTCATTTGTTGTTTCTGATCTAAGAAGACCCTAAAATGGCAACGGAGGTTGCTGAGATGTCTCCACCGGAGGCGACGGCGAGCCTTCTCGATCTCGCTTCCGCCTCTCAGCAACCGTACGTCTCCGAGCTCCTTTCATTCACTCTTGATCGTCTTCACAAGGTTTCTCTCTTCTCTCCCTTCTCTTCTCTCTCTATCTGTGTGCATGGATTTCTGAATCTCGTTGGTTACTGAAATTTGTAAGGAGCCGGAGCTGCTTCGAGTTGACGCCGAACGGATTCAGAGGCAAATGCAAGAGGTGGCTGTTGGAAATTACCGTGCGTTTATCACTGCTGCTGATGCTTTGCTTGCGATTCGTCAGGAAGTGTCTTCCATTGATAAGCATCTCGAGTCTCTGGTAAGCTATAACAGTTAACACCTTGGTGATGGTGAAATATTCAGTAGTGGGATTTATTGGCATTGGGTTTGCAGCCATCATTAGTCTAAAATGGAGTACTAGACACTGTGTTTGGAGACTTCCATGGTGTAGATTGGAGTTTTAGAATTATAAATTCAGATGGAATCAAGTTAAGTTGCAGGGACATGTTGTTTCAGGTCCTAGAGTTTTGTAGACTCAATCTATGTGAAGCTTGAACGATTAATCTTGTTGTGTTGTAGTTTAGGAGAGGGCTTATAGTATTGAGAATAGGTGAATGAATCATTTGGGTTAGGAATGTAGCTTGAGCTCCCTTTTTTTCAGAAAGTAATAGGTGCTTGCTTATCTATACAGCACCTTCTGAATGTAGCAGCTTCATCCTAAAGGGTATTTGTTTTTGTTTTTTCCAATTTTTGAGTTGGTATTCCATTATTTTTTCCTTTTTCAGATTGGTGAGGTACCAAAACTGACGTCTGGTTGCACAGAATTTATTGATTCTGCTGAAAATATTCTGGAGAAGAGGAAGATGAACCAAGCTTTGCTGGCAAATCACAGCACTCTTCTTGACTTGCTTGAGATTCCTCAGCTTATGGACACGTAAGCTACTATACCTCAGTGACAAAGATTTCTCCTCAATCCCACTCTTAACAGAGTTTATCCTGATATTAAGCAACCTCTAATGGTCTTCAAAATGAATTTTATATTTATCAGATGTGTGAGAAATGGAAATTTCGATGAAGCTCTTGACCTGGAAGCATTTGTATCAAAACTTGCAACTATGCATCCCAAGTAAGTTTCTTAATGCTTCTCAAAATAGATTTTCCTTTGGATACTCGTGGCCTCAAACTTTAAGTCGTAGCTCTTAATAATTATTCTTCTCTCATGGTCAAGATTGCCTGTTATCCAAGCACTTGCGGCGGAGGTTAGGCAAACAACTCAGTCGCTTCTGTCACAGCTTCTCCAGAAACTACGCTCAAATATACAGGTTTCATGTGAATATAGTTTGTTTGTATTCAAAGAGTTATGACTAAGCTTAGCAATTATGGAAGCTCAGTGTTTTGCCGCTGCTCTCTTTTTCAGTTGCCAGAATGTCTCCGCATTATTGGATACTTGCGTCGAATAGGAGTCTTTGGCGAGTATGAAATGCGGTTACAGGTGAAGTACTTTGACATGTAACCATTTGAATTGACCATGCCTCTGCATTGTATAACTTTTTCTATGGAACTCTTCATTCTATAAGCTACACCTTCATGTCTGAATTGTTCGTCTTCTCCGTGCAGTTCTTAAGATGCCGAGAGGCATGGCTCACTGGAATTCTCGAGGATCTAGACCAGAAAAATGCCTACGAGTATTTAAAAGGCATGATAAACTGTCATAGAATGCACCTATTCGACGTAGTTAACCAATATCGAGCTATCTTTGCTGATGATACATCGGGAAGTGAAGAAAATTATGATGGTGGACTCTTGTTTAGCTGGGCCATGCATCAAATAACATCACACCTGAAGACTCTGAAAATTATGCTTCCAAAGATTACTGAAGGAGGATCTCTTTCAAATATATTGGATCAGTGCATGGTTGAGTTCTTTCTCTTCTCATGCTTTCCCTTTTGAATTATCTGTTCAACTCTGATTGACATTTACCTTCTCCTCATGACAACACAGTACTGTGCTATGGGGCTTGGTTGGGTTGGGTTAGACTTCCGGGGTTTGCTTCCTCCTCTGTTTGAAGAGTAAGAATTCTTCTGACCACATATTATTTTTGTTTCTGTCATAAACTCATTTCTTTATGTTCAGTACGTAACCCACCTACTTTCTACAGGGCGGTTCTAAACTTATTCTCCAAGAACATGAGCACAGCAGTTGAGAATTTTCAGGTTGGTAAATATAAAAGTTCAATTTTTCTCTGGCATGGAACCCAACGTAGATATTAAATACCTGTTCTATCAACCACATTATGTATTGTTGAATTTCTCTACTGAAATCTTCATAATGTTTTACTTCCAGTTAGTTTTGGATTCACATCGATGGGTTCCATTACCATCTGTTGGCTTCCCATCAACTGGTATTAATGAAGATAGCAAAGATGATGTCACACCTCCATCATACTTGATGGAACACCCGCCTCTTGCAGTTTTTATAAACGGTTAGACAACTATACAGTATCAATTTTCAATAATATAGATGATATAACTAATGATGTGTTTTAACCATTACAAATGATGCAGATATAAGCCTAACTCTTTTGGATTTTTTTTTTTTTTTGTCATACTGATTTTGATTGATGATCCCGGCTATGTCCACAGGTGTATCTGCTGCTTTAAACGAACTACGACCTTGCGCCCCGCTAAATCTGAAGAATGTTGTTGCTCATGAACTGATCAAAGGACTTCAGGCTGTCTCTGACTCTTTACTAAGATACAACACAACCCGGATGCTTCGGCTCAATGAATCCAATCTTTTCCTCTCCCTCTGTCGAGCTTTTGTTGAGGTCTAATTCTACATCTTATCTCATTTTTGTATCAACAAGTAGAGAGTCAGTAGCCACACTTTACTTGTCTAACTGAAGAGTTTTCAGATCCAACTCTGTCTAACTCGCATTACCCAATTTTCTTTTGGTTCTTTGTTGTTACAGGTGGTGTTTCCACACTGCGCCACATGCTTTGGTCGCTGTTATCCAGGTGGTGCCACCATCGTTATGGATGCCAAGCATGTATATGATGGTCTCAGTCGCCTCTTAGCTGCTTCGTCATCTCCAGAACCATCCAACAAATTAGCAAAGACTGTCAGCATAGATGCAAATAATGCAGCAGAGAACGGTACTGTAACCTCCCAACCCGAAGAAAAACAAGTCGAGAGCCCGGAAGAGAAAGAAGAGAAGAGTCCCATTCCCTTGCAGACTCCTGAGACTGAGCCAACACCACCAGAGTCTTGAGAGATAATCTTACCTTTTTGTATAAGAATGAAAAAAAAAAAAAAAAAAAAACACATATAGAGGGAGGGAGACAACATAAGCTTTCAAATCAAGTGAAGAACATCATCAATTAGATTATCGACATGGTATAAATTTGATAGGATTGTTTTTGAGACTTGACCTTCCATGTCTCTGTATTGTATTTAAATGTTTTTTGATGTAAGATTGAAAAATAACTTTGGAGCCCATTTTTTGAGATTTCTCAATCGTTGGTTTCATGACACAAGATCCTTAGAACCATCAGACACTTAGGTTGGGACGCCGTCCGACCAATTGCAATTCGCTTCTGGAGAACTTTGACACATCTACAGGAGGATCATCTTCATTTCTTGAACCATCTGTTTAAGCTTGCACACACACGTAATATGTCACAGATCATCTCTTCACATGGTCTAAACGTACAACCATCTTTAATTTTTCTTTCTTCGATTTCTCGACTCTGGCCATGCAATCATGCATATGATCTTTCTTTTTACTCGAGCGTCTAAAAGCTTTGGGAAGACAACCCTCACATTCTTTCTCGGAAACTGTTATTAACCATGATGTCCATGACAAGGCTTCCTAAAGCACAAGGCCAATGCGATTCATCCCAACTGACTAAGAGGTGATGTTATTAACTTATTATATGTTCCTCCATGTATCCAAAATATCCTCCAAGCATCTTTGATTTTGTAATCATTAAAACTACATGTTATTGGTTAAATCTCCAATAACAGAAGCAAAAAAAGTTGTTATCATAGCAGACATAATTATACTTTTTAAGCGACTTTAATGGTTAAATGTTGCATTTTAAAAAGCAAAACGGTTACAAATTCTAATCTATTTTCATGTAGTTTTCTACATCTATAACGAGGATTCCTTTTAAGCAGCATATAGTCAAAATATTTTACATTTAAGCAGCACATAGTTTCATGTTTCAAATTTTAACTAAACTATAAAAAGAATTAACGGATATATACAATTAATGAAAATAGTAAAAAGTTCTTTGATTCGGTTTTATTTTGTTATTGGTAATTAGAAATTTCAAATACTTCAAAAAAACAAAAATAGCTCAAAATTTTTTTTTTTAACATCAAATAGCTCAAAATTTAACCCTATAAAACTATATATATATGCATGTGAGAATTGTATCTCATATTTTTCATGGAAAAACTATAATGTTACAAAAACCAAAAAAGTTGTGGATGTGAACCAATGAAGAAAGGATATATATATATATACCAGTGGACATNTAAACAAAAAAAAAAAAAAAAAAAAAAAAAAAAAAAGACACTTTAATTTACTATCACTAAATCATATAGATAGTACTTTTACATACAACTATACAAGCTATATAAACTATCACCAGTCACTTAACTAACCCAAATTGTCCCTTCTTTGGTCAGAATCCAAGTCTATATTTTATGTTTTTTTTGTTTTTTTTGATAATAGTATATTCATGTTTGTTTCTCCCTCCCCAAGGGACATCATTTAGAATACAACCAAATTGACTATATATTTTATGTTTCTTAGAGCACCTCCAGTCGTGGAAAATAGAGGGTGCTTCACGTTTTTCGAAACAAAAAGAAAAGAAAAATTAAGAAAGAAAAAGCAATAACATAAGAATCATTTCTTAAATAGGGATCAGAAGAAACACTGAAGGAACGGTGCGTCACGACGACACTTTTTTTTTTTTTTAAACTAAAAATCTGAAAAAACAAAAGAAGAAAATACAGAAAACTGAATTAAAAACGGAAAATGATTAAAAAATGAAATAAATTAAATAAAACCGAATTTCCTTTTTTTACAAAAGCAAAAAAAGAATTACAAAATTTTTCAAACAACATGTGTTGTATTTTTATTTTAAACTTAAGAACAAATTTTAAATTTTAGGTTTCAATTTAATTTTCGGTATTGTAATGAAAATTACAGAACAACGGAAAAAACCTTATATTTTTTATTTTCACTTAACAATTTATTAATATTAAAACTTTAATTTTAAATTTTATGTTTTGATTTATTTTTCGGTTTTGTAAAATATGTTTAATATTTCGTGTAATGTAAAAGATAATTTAATGGTTAAGAACTTTTGATAAGGATTCTCTAGTTGAAGAGTGATTTTTTATAAAATCGTTAGTGGATTATTTAGATTAATTTAATATTATTATGATTAATTCAGTGATAAAGAATTTTTAAGGAATTTTCTAGTGGAGTTGGTTGAGAAATGAAGTACGACTTTGGAGCCGTATATGTGCAAGACATTCCCATTTCCCAATCGTTGGTTTCGCCAAACTTTCTAGAATCCTCACTTTCTTTTTGTATTGGTAGTGGTAATAGTAGTAGTACTAGTAGTTGAGTATATATGATACATCCGAGTTGATTGGCTGCTCATAGTCCAATAAATCAAGTAAGTTAGGCTGTAGGGCATTTGTATTAAGTCGGTCTAACTCCATACTTTACTATTAAATAATGAAAAATTCTCTATATACAATCATCAAACATACAAAAAGATAGTACATAAAAGTTATTCACGAATCAATACCTGAGAATGGTATTTTTGCTTCTTCATTTGTCTTGATCTGCGCTTGCTTGCCTCCAAATTGATAGTCTTTTTCTTAAACCTTCATGCATAGAGTTATTATTTATAAGAGAGCACCTAACTCCAATACCAAAAACTAGAAACTTTAATTATAATATTTACCTCTTTAACATAGAATTTTGAAAAATAAAATCAATCACAATATATCTTTAAAAAAGCATACGTTAAAGATCAAATGATTTGGTATAAACCTACTATCTTCTTAATTAAATACAAAAAAAGAAAAAGAAAAAAAAGATCGATGAGATTGGCCATACCAAATCAAGATGACTAACAAAAAATAAAAATAAAAATCCGAATTATAGAAAAATCATGAAAACTCTAGAATGTTATCATGAATTAGTATTTAATTTAGGAAATTTACCGGAGTTTTAGAAGGTTCTATGAAAGTTAGCAGTTGAAACGAGAGTTGCATACTACTCATACCTTGAATATTTTATCTGTTTGATGATAATATATTGAACTAAGACCTATTAAAACCAAATCACAGATCTTTACATATATAAAAACAATAATTAAACTTGAGGGGGTGACAGAGAGAGAGTAAGCACACATAGCTTCAAGCATGAAACCCTAATTTCATAAAAGCATGCAAGAAAACCACCATGTGTGCTCACTCTCTTCTGTCACCTCCCCTTACCTTACATTCTCTGCGCATGTAACCTTACTTGAAATCCTTAATTAGCATATATATATATAACTAGGACTGTTTATAAGAGAATTAAGAACAAGAGTCTAGACCTTAATTGTAGAGATTTATAGTTTTCTATGTTTGGATGTGGGAAGAAACTGAGACTTGTCGGGGCTTTTTATAGCCAAAGGGTGAGAGAGTGAGAATGGGAATAAAAAAATAGAGACAATGAGATAAACTCAAATCTCTCTCATGAATTATTGATTAAAATTATTCTGTTTTTCTAGCCAATGGAACAATCTTATTAGATGACGATTTACCAACTTTTTTTGGAGGGCAAGGGCTTGCATTTCCTAATCAAATAAAACACAAATAAATAGTCGTACTAATTGTCAACCATAATTTTCATTATTATTTTGATAAATCATGGAAGTTTTCAATCTTTTGGAATATTTTTCAAGTACCACTAGACCAATGTCGAATTGGTTAATTTCATTTTTACTCACAAAACTTGTGATTAAATTTCTCGTACAATCATTCTCACCTAAATTCTTTTCTTTCTGTATAAAATTTATGGAATCCATTAAATAAAAAAACAAAAGAATTGTAGAATGGTATAAATTTTTTTTGTGTTTCAATTTTCGTATACAAAAATATAAAACCACAATATGCTCTTAACTAGTGGCAAGTTACTTTAGAAATATCACAAAATGAATAAAAAGTTTATGTGAACAATACAAGTTTTAAGGGGGATTTGCAAAAATACCACTTCTCAACAACCATTTTTCAAAATATACCACTTTTTCACTCATTTTGTTATATTTTTTAAAAATATACCGATTTGAAGTAAAATTACAATTTTAAATATTTTAAAATGTTTTTTAATATTTTATAGGGTTTTAGGGTTTATGAAACCCTAAAATCATAAACCCTAAAAATGGTTTTGACCCTAAAACCCCCAAAATATAAACCCTAAAATCTTAAATCTTAAACTCAAATATTTATTAAACTCTAAACCTTAATCCTACAAAGTTTCAACTCCAAACTCTAAACCCTAAACCCTAAACGAACACTAAATCATAAAAGTGGTACATTTGAAAGAAAAATAGTGGTAGATTTGAAAAGTGTAAATTTAAAAGTGGTATATGTGTCAATTTCTCAAGTTTTAACTAATGGTCCCAAAACTTTGGAATATAAGAAACAATGGATGAAGTTTAATTATCATATTAAAACCTATATAATTTAGTGGAGTAAAAACCTGGACCGACCAATAACAAATCTACAGAGCCTTCATCATGAAAAAGTTCAGCCACCTTCCAATATATTCAATACGGCGCTAAAGCTTCTTAAAGCATGCATGCTTTTTCATAAAAAAAAAAATAAAATGATATATGCGATATATATGCTCTCTCTTTCAATAACATTAATTTACTCCATCAAATTCGTCTTTAATTCTGTCACAAATTAGAATATAACTACAAGAATATTTCCATCAGAACCCATAACTGTACAAATGCCACCAAAGCCGTGCCTACGCCAATAGAATCGAAGCATTGGCCTAGGATCACTTTCGACAAAAACATTTAAGGACTTAATTAATGTAATTTGTCCTCAATTCATTTTAGTATATATAGAGATATCAGATCTGCACGTGATGCTTCAGCCTTTTCGATTCATTGCTCTGAGAGGAAGAATTTTAGTTTAGCTGTTTGGTTTCTAGTTCAAATCCAATTTAGTTTTTCTTTGTGGTTTTTTTATTTGAGTTTCAACTTTGTATAAGCCTTATGTTCGTTTTCATGTAAAATCTTGTCTTTGGAAATGCCATGTGTATTCGTCCGCTCTTATATTCCACCAAGTTAATGGTAACAAAAGGTTAGATAGAAAAAAAAAAGAGAGACATGCACGTGATATTTTTAAGTTTTAAGTTGATGCATGAGTTTTCTATAAATTAACTTCACTAACTAATAAAAGTATTTAAAACTGAATACTTGTTATAAGTTTTAAATTGTAAATTTTTTTTGTCAACAACAATAATATGCATTAAACATTTAAACATGGTCCGAATTCATGCGGTGTCACAATGACGACACTAGTACAAACTACTAGGCTACAAATCTTGGACATTAGTTTTTTTTTTTTTGGTCACCAGAAATTAGTTTTTAATTTTAAGTTATTCACTAATTTTAATAGTTTAATGAAACTCTTTTCTCAAAAAATAAAAAAAAAAATAAAAAACTTAAAAACTTTCCTACTTCTCTCAATTGATGCTAATTTTAATTATGCTAATCACTTAAATATTCACACTTTCAGAGTCATATCTTCCACTGTTCGTATAATTGTGACTATGTTTATAATTTTACACTAGAGTTTACCCGCATCCGGTGTAGAGATAATTATTTTTTATTTGAATTTAATATGTAGATCGAAGTTTGTGAGGTAATAAAAGTAGTTTAAATAATATAAACATAACATAAAAAAAACTAGAGTAAATGTGTAATCAACTGAAATTTGATAAATATTTTTTTCATTGATTTTTTAATAGATATTATCTGGCACAAGTTACTTTGTAATTTAACCTTTTTTATCCTCTAAATTATGATCGCCGATTAAAAAAAAATAATCTTCTAAATTATGATCTAACCAAATTTAATTAAACATTAACGTTATAAATCAATGAAAAGAAGGAATTTAGAAAAAGTTTTAATACAGTTTCGTAATTATTTTTCTTCTTATTTACTCGTAATTAGCTATAGTATATATTGATGATACTCAGTCCGTCACCTCGGCTCGAAGTGAGGAACTGACACCACGGAATAT